>CAUYQG010246013.1:0-13267 GCA_963574415.1 Tarsius wallacei | reverse complement strand
GAGACCTCATCTCTACAATAAATCAAAAATTAGCCAGGTGTGGTAGCGCGCGCCTGTAGTTCCAGCTACTTGGAAGGCTGAGATGGAAGGATCACCAGAGCCCACCAGGTCGAGGCTGCGGTGGCCAGGAGCAGCCACTGCATGCCAGTCTGGGCGACAGAGTGAGACTCCAACTCAAAAAGATAAAAAATAATACCTTCTACTTCCCAGCCTTTGCCCACTGCTCCTCAAGGACTAAGTGCTCTTTTGACCCAACCAGTTCCAGTCTTCTTCTGGAGACCCAAATTTGTCATGGAGAGAGTAACTAGGAGCAGTGCACTCCCATAGGACAAGAGAAAAACCCCAGAGCATCAGTGTCTGCTCTGTGAGCTTCCTCACTCCCGTGACTTTGTATATCACTTGCCAAAAAAAATCAGCAGGAGTAGTGGATAGGCCTTCTTTACAGACTGCAATCCACCCAAAAGGCCCTACACTAGGCCCTTGAACAAAACAAAAATACAAACTTTGCCTAATACTAGAGTCAGCACACTTCTGTAAAAAGTCGGGTAGAAAATACTTTAGGCTTTGTGAACAGTCTTTGTGCCAACTACTCAGTGCTGGCCTTGTGGCATGAAAGCAGCCACAGATAATACTGAAATGAATCACATGGCTGTGTTCCAATATTCTTTATGTATGGACTTTGAAATGTGAATTTCATATAATTTTTATGTGGCACAAGCATTATTTTTCTTTTTTATTCCCCCGTCATTTAAAAATGTACACATGTAACTAAAGTAAAAATTTAAAACTTTGGTACATCAAAGGACAAAAATCAACAAAGTAAACCATTCCACCGGTTGCCTTATACAATCATTGAAAATATTTCACTTCGGGAGGCTGAGGTGAGAGGGTTGCCTGAGCCCACAGGTTTGAGACCAGCCTGGGCAACTTGGTGAGACTCCGTCTTTACAATAAATCAAAAAATTAGCCAAGTGTGGTGGCACACACCTGTAGTTCCAGCTACTTGGAAGGCTGAGGTGGAAGGCTCGCCTGAGCCCAGCAAGTCAAGGCTGCGGTGGCCAAGAAGGTGCCACTGCCCTCCAGCCTGGGTGACAGAGTGAGAGTCCTACTCAAAAAAAAAGAAAAGAAAGATAAAATATTTGCAAATCATGTACCTGATGAAGAGTCAATATCCAGAATATGTGAAGAATCCCTACAACTCAATAACAACAAATAGAACTCAATTTTTAAAATGAGCAAAAACGTGAATAGGCATTTCTTCAGAGAAGACACACGAATGACCAAAAAGCATAGGAAAAGATGTTTGGCATCATCTGGGAACACAAATCATCAGGGAAATACAATTCAAAACACAATAAGATACCACCTCACATCCATTAGGATGACTACCTTCAAGAAAAGAAAAAAAAAAATCAGAAAGTAACATGTGGAGAAACTGGAACCCTTCTGCACTGTCGTTATGAATATAAAATGGCACAGCCTCTATGGAAAATAGTATAGTATTTTTTATTTCAAAAAAATTAAAATATACACAAAAGAATTGAAAACTGAATCTCAAGGAGATATTTGTACATGCATGTTTATAGCAGCATTATTCACAATAATCAAAAGATAGAAGCAGCCTAACTATTCACTGATGAGTGAATAGATAAACAAAATGTGGCATATACATACGAGGGCATATTATTTAGCCTTAAAAAAGAAAGAAAATTCTGACACATGCTACGTCATGAATGAACCTTGAGGATATTATGCTAAGTGTAATAGGCCAGTCACAAAAAGATAAATACTGTATGATTCCAATTACATGAGATATCTCAAATAGTCAATTTCATAAAGACAGAAAAGTAGACAGGTGGTTTTCAGGAGTTAGGGGTAAGAAAGACTAGGGAGTTGTTATATAGTGGTTATAGAGTTTCAGTTTTGCAAGATGAAATGAGTTCTGAAGATTGGTTGCACAGCAATGAGAATGTGTGCTGATTGGTTGACACTAGTTGTGC
The DNA here is from genome assembly GCA_963574415.1 of Tarsius wallacei. Lineage (NCBI taxonomy): Eukaryota > Metazoa > Chordata > Mammalia > Primates > Tarsiidae > Tarsius > Tarsius wallacei. The sequence goes on along the minus strand of CAUYQG010246013.1, from coordinate 11,267 downwards.
TGATTGGTCAGTACTAGGAACCAATTGGCTGGAGGTTAGGAGGCTAATAGTGACCTGATTGGTTGGCACTTAGCAGTGAGCTGCTTTGTTTGTTTTCCAATCCTGGCAATGAGTGTTTTGCCCTAGCCTGCAGGGCTTGTAAGGAGCTTGTTTACCTAAGTGAGTGTATCAGTATGAGAGGCTGATACACTGAACTGAACTGAACAGCACACTCAAAATGGTTAAAATGGAAATATGTATATGTCATGTGTACTTCACTTCAATTAAAAACTTTTTTTAAATGTAAAAGCTATTGTAGTTTATGGCCTATACAAAAACAGGTCATGAGCCATATTTGACCCACAGGTCAGAGTTTGCCAACTCTGCCCTCATGTGTACATAGGTAGCCATGGAGTTCCTAGTATCTCAACATCCACATCCATAACTTAATGCATATAAATGTATTCATTGATTTTTTTATGAATGACATGGCATGTCATAAAATAGACAGATAAAGTACTGTGGGAATTTAGAAGAGGAAAAAATTACCTCCAGTTGGAGGGATCATTAAAGCCATTGTTGACTTTTGGGATTCTCCCAAGTGGAAGCCCATCTGAGCTGGCTACATATGTGGAGAAGGAAAGACTACACAGACCAAGAGTAGGCCCAACAGAGAGAAATCCATTGGGGACAATCAATAGGTTAGTTACAGTGGACAATACAAGAAGTTGGTGATGATGAGGTTGGAAATTTGATTTGAGGTCAGATCAAGTAATGTATCAAATAAAGAATCCAAACTCCTTAGACAATGAAGAAAAAAGAAAGGTTTTTGCACAGAAAGGAGCATGACAAGACCAACAATATATGGCCATACAACTTGTTCATTTGTGTGCAAGTTAAATGGAGTGGGAAAATAAAGAAAGCAGGAAGACTAGCTAAGTGCCTATTATAATAGCAATGATTATAAACGCCTATAACAGGATAATGACAGGTATATTGGAAAGAAGTTAAGAGTTTTGAGACTGTTGATGGTTGAAGTCTATAGGATTTCACCACTGGTTGGGAGTGGAGGACAAAAGAGAGGAAAGCTCTAAGACAATATTTAGATTTTTAATCCGGTGATTAGGGAGATGATAGTGTTACTAACAAAAATAAGAGACACAGGAGAAAGGCAAGTATAGGAGAAAAGATGTGAGATCATTTGGGCACACTAATGGTGACATAACAGTACATAACAAGTAGCAAGAGAGAAGCCAAGTAGAGAGATGGAGGTGTCAAGCATAGAAGTAATCCTTAAAAGCGATGAGCATTTGGTGAGCAATGAGCAAGGAAAGCGACAGAAAAGAAGGCCAAGAATAGAACCCTGTAGAATTTGAAGGGCAGAAAAAAGTGGCACTACAGAATGAGCTAGGAAAGTGGTTCCGAAAGATTGAAGGGGCACTATTTATTGAGTGCCTACTATTGTGCTAAGGATATTACACTGGACTCCTCGCCTTAATCTTTGAGCTAACTCTATCAGGTAGTTATTATCCCTTTCTCCTTTTAGAGCTGAGAAAATGGAGGCTCAGGAAAGTTAAATAAGTGCCAGTAACACATTAAGTGGCAGACCTGGAAATCCCACCCAAGTTCTTGGAAGGAAAACAGGTGTGTAAATGTCACTAAAGACAAAGGAGTAGAGAGTTCAAGAATAATATAGTACCAGTGGCAATTTAGTGTAGGACATCTATAACCTTTTAAATCTAATGTGCCTTGAAAATCTCTAAGTATTTGGATAGTATAAAGCATCTCCCAATGCATGGAGAGTTTAAGAAGAATAAACACTGAAAAAAGAACTAAATGGCTATCAGGTTTGCTTACTTAAAGAAGCACTGAGGATGTTTGAGAGAGCCATTTCCTTACCATGTTGGAAACTAAAACATATTGCAAGTGTGTAAAGATTGAGTGGTGAGCAATGAACAAAATCCTTATTTAGCCAGGAGTGTGGTGATGAAAGAAAGAGGAAATTGTATGGGAACTCTAAAAGATTGTTGGATCAGGCAAAGCATATTTTGTTTTGTTTTGCTTTTTCATTTTTCCCCAATGGAGGAGCCCTGGGCACATTTTTAGGCAAAGGAAAGTGATCAAATAGAGGGTTTGGAGATAAGAGAGAATGAGAATAACTCAGCTACAGATAACCAAAAAGGCCTAAGACAAAGTCAAATTATAGATTGGTATATTTATACGTATTAAGTGTAGAAAATTTTTTACATAGAAAATCATAGCTTGGTTCAGACCACAAAATAGTAATCTCCGCTTTCACAATATGTTTTACTCAACAAAGCCTCTCTTTTTAACAGTTTAATATATGCTACATAAACTGGTTATATAAAGCAAGGCACGAGGCTGGAGGGCTCCCACTCCAATCTGACAGCCCCATCTTGTCTTCACACCACCTGTCACATCTATCTACATTTTAACTAATGTCAGAGTTCTTCTTTTGCTAATGAGCTGCTACACGGAGAAACATTTCTCCTCTCAGTCCGCCAGCTACAGTATAACGAGGTAGAGCGAAAGGCATGATCTTCCTCTCAGAAGCCCCTCTTTGCTTTAGAAGACCAACGCTGTTCTTTTTCTCTTTTGTCACAGACCCAAATTTAGTTGTTTGAGGCACTTTTAGATATGTTTTGCTTTGATATAATGAAAAACTCTTGTCTATCTAAAGATGTCTCGCAAGGTCCACATTGGTGATGGCATGAGAGTTGTGTATGTGGGTGAGTGGCTGTGTTGTACCCAAGCACTTAACAGCCTTCCTTCTCCCAAGTATTGCAGTATCCTCTTCCAAAGTGGTGCCTTTTTGATATCTCTCTCTCTGTAATATCAAAAATCAAATGCTGGTGATTCCCCAATTTCTCTCACCTATGTTTATGGTTTTGATGTCCTACCTGAAAGTCACTTCCCCCCACCTCCCACAAAGTCGACTCCTACTCTTTCTTTAAGAGTCAGCTAGGTATTACCTTCCCCAGAAAGCCTTCCCTGATTGCCAACGCTTGGCTAAGTGTCCTTTCTCTAGGCTTCCATTCTAATTGCCTATATCCTGGCAATTGCATCATTGTATTGAAATGATTGATTTTTTTTTTGCATTTTCCAAACTAGGCCATAATTTATTTACATTTGGAAAACTATCCTGTATTTTTATCCCTAGTGCTTAACTCACTGACCTGGAGGTACTCCAGAGACAACTGAAAGTCATAAAGATGATGTAACACATTTACTTGCAATAACAAATGCCCAGCATTCCCTACATTCGCTAGCACCGCCTAACTTAGTACCCAACTAGAGTAAACATAGACAAAGTAGCAGCTATCCTCTATACAAGCAATGGAAAAGACTGTATTAGTCTTTCCCAAAATATGCTCTTCAGGACACTGGTCCTATGATATGGTCACAGGATTCCATGTTCCTTTGTGTTTGGGAGATGCTTTATACTATCCAAATACTTAGAGGTTCACCAGGCACATTAGATTTCAAAAGGTTCTAGAAGTCATACAGTAAATCAATTTGTTTTACTTTAATTCAGTGTTTCCAATTGATTAACTTGATCAATGAATCTTTATGGAAGACCATAGCACCTATTAATATCCCATGAATTTAGTGTTCCTCAGAAAATACTTTGAGAAACACTGCATTATTTATCAAAGTCATCTAATAAAGTCATTCACATGCCATGGAGGGAAAGTCAGAGATAGAGTCTTCTTGAGAGATCATTTGAACTCCTCTAATTTATTTCTTTAGCTATTGCTCATAAATATTATGTCTAAAATAGACTTGTGAATTTGACTATGGACATAAAAAGAATGGTTAATTGAAATGGTTAATTGAAAATATCAATTTCAGAGAAGAAAACATTTCTGTGGTTATTATTTCCTATCACCCCATCCCAGGCATTCTCCAAGTGTTCTGAGAAATAATTGTGTTCTTAATGGAAGCTCTTTGCTCTCATCATTCATGATAAGACATCTGGAAACATATTATTGGGGAGGGTTTACAGATTTGGCATATTATTAGTATTATCAGATGAACCCACTAATGACATCCACACTTTCCACAAAGAACTGTTTTGCATGACCTCAACCCCTGCCTCAAAAACTCAAGAGTGTGTAAGGATAGACATGCATATACATGTTTTTACATGCTTATAAATTAGTTATCAAAACTAAAATATGCACCAAAGGGTGTTTAATGTGACAGAGCCAAGCACTTGCCCTTTTTGAAATATAAAACTAGCATCTTCTGTTAAAATCATTCTTGATATTATTCCACCACATTCTGCAATAGATCCTCATCAGTGAAGGAGACAGCCTTCCAATTCTATAACACTGGGAAGATATTTGAATCAAGAATAAATTAAACTTAGTATACTTACTGAGGGCCTACTATTGATAAGATCCTGTGGGACATCAGGAGGACTACCAGCTATTTATTTTTTGCTTACTAGCAATGCATATAAGCTAAGGTCATTCTGTGTATATATTTAAAATGTGATGTTGGTCCAGATTAGGTTGTTTGGTATGGAGATTGAGTGATGGCTGTGCTATTCAACATAGTTACTTTTCTGAGCTTGAAAGAGATACCATCAACACTTTATGGGCATTGTTTGTTAACCCCTTCCCATACCATGGAAATAGTCCCAAAGACCTCTTCAAGGCAATGGGGCAAGTTGATGAGTTTAGAGACAATTATGTACACCTAACTGCCTAAAGTTAAACCCACTTTCCAACTTTACAACAGTTTTCTAAAATGTCTAACAGGATCTTTGTCCAAAAAAGTGCAAAGTCAACAGTATTTTCAAGTGTCCTTCTGACTCAAGTTAGATTAAACCACTTATATCACCCTGCACATCCTATTTCATAAAACTCACCATTCACATTTGTCGTTACTTATTTTCTCTTCCAGCATTTAATCTATGTGAGAATATGGGTCTGAATTATTCTCTGCTGTATTCTCATTGCCCATTCCTGTGCCTGATACATAGAAGATGTGGAACAAATCTTTTTGGAATGAATAGATAATTGTTGTGTGTCAATTGTTGCCTTCTTTCTTGAGTTAATCTGTGAGTCCTTCCAAGGTAGAGGTTTCACCTACTTTATCTTTTAACCAACCCTCAGTGGGTTTTCCATTTAAAATTTCATTTTCCATTTAAAATTTCACATGTCTATGTCCTGTCTGCTCTCCTAGAATAACATTCTTGATGTCCGTAATTGTGCCTTATTCAGCTTTTGGCCTCTATTGTCTGGTGCTGAGAAAATGAATGACTACTTGAATGAATGGATGAACGGAGTAAAATTTACAATCTAGTATGGTAGACAGACACACAAAGAAGACTGTGGCAATACTATTACATTGCTAACAGAGGGCACTTTGTGCTGCTGTAACAGAAACAAAAGTGCTAGGCAAGTATTAGCATAGATGGGCTTTAATAATCGGCAGATCTGAGAAGACTTCGTGGAGAAGGTGACAATCAAGCAAGACCTTCATGATGAGTCAAATTTTACCAACCAAAGGTGGTGCAAAGGCACTGAGAGAGAAAAGAACAGAACATCTGCATTTGGAAGAAGGGGAGAAGTAAAAGGGAAGTTATGGCTAAATTATGCTAGAGGTGAATATGAAAAGAGGTGAGAGGTCTGTTCAGAGAGACAGTATAATAGCAATGTTCTGATGTGATTATCAAGGACTTTAAATGCCAGCAGATTGAAAATGGAATGGAATTTTTCCTGTTGTCTGCAAGTTTCAGCAAAGACTCTAAAGCTAAGAACAATGAGTGATAAACATGCCACATTTTTAAAGTGTAGTGCTAGATGTGTTGATGTAAACTTATTCAGAGTCAGCCAAACGTTGTCCCCACCGACAACCTATATAATAGCTAGATATTTATTGAGAAGATTCTTGGAAATGAAATTGGTAAGAGTAGGGAGTTCTTTGACATTATCTCACCATATCAATCTGAGCTGCACCAATCTCAAACCAAGTGAAGGAGAGCCCAAAAGACTACTCGCAAGGCTTGGAATTACTGGCTAGGGAAGAGATTCTATTCTCAAATCCAAGTCAGATGCTTGTTTAAAGACAGGAACTGGTAGGCCTTCCCACGGCTATCAGAGCAGAACTCAAAATGTTCCTGGGCAGGCCTCAGGCACGGGTCCAGGAGTCAAGGGAACCAAATGATGAGAGAGACAGGTGTCTTCCAGCAAAAGCAGGACAAGAAGAGAGGAGTTGGTAGCTAATTTAGGATAAGCCCATCAGGTAGGGCAAGGAGGGACACCTTTTCCCATAGACCACATACATATTAAAGAAGGCAGCCTGACTCCAGTCATCTCTAATGAAACCTGCCCAAGAGGGATTCCTACTGGGAAGAAAGTTCCAGGTGACAATGACAGAATGTCTATCATGGGTAGACAGGAACCGAGGCAGCAAGCATCTCCTGTGTTAGAGAACAGTACAAGGTAGAAGGCCACACAGGGTCTCCCAAAGAGGACATAACTGTACCTCTAAAGACAGAGCTAATGTTGCAATGATTCCCCCAGATAACTGCAAATACTACACTTATTCTCACTGCCTTTCTTTCCACCTGCACCTTGAAGGATCCAAAGGGGAAGGGGAGAATTTGGATGAAGAAAAATGGAAGGTCATGACCCCCTACTTCACCACTGGTCCCAGACAGAGGAAAGATGCATTGGATTAAAAAAAGAAACAGGCCAGGCATAGCGGTTGAAGCCTGTAATCCCAGCACTTTAGGAGGCCAAGGCAAGTGGATTGTCTATGCCCAGGTGTTCTAGACCAGCCCTGCAACTTGGCAAGACCTCATATCTACAAAAAAATCAAAAAATTAGCCGGGTGTGGTAGGGTGCGCCTATAGTTCTGGCTACTTGGAAGGCTAAGACGGAAAGATTGCCTGAGCCCAGCAGGTTGACACTGGGGTGACCGTGAGCATGCCACTGCACTCCAGCCTGGGTGATGGAGTGAGACTCCAACTCAAAAAATAAAAATAAGGAACAGACATTTTTATTTGTGTTGGACTGGAATTATTAAGACAAAAAGCAATGGAATCGGCCCAAAATATCTTCAAGGGAGAAGTCAATGGTAGAAAACTTTTTCTTCCTGATGGTTCTACCCATCTAATAAGCTAGTTATATAAGTGTGAGTATTTTGAATTCTTTTCTGCTTGTGTTGGATAGTCAATAGGTTGTTTTTAAGGGAAGAAAATGCTCTGATCCAATCTGTGCTTTAGAGATGCACCTTACAACCACAGATACATGATTGAGAGAATGACCACATACTACTGTGCCAGGGTCTCATAGATTTCAACTGTACCATGACATTTCCTCATATGGCAAAAGTGGGATGGCTTTGGGGAAAATAAACATCTTTATTCCCCTCATACTAATTCCCCAGAGTAAGATGAAAAGTCCTTGTTCAACCATTGTAAATGCACAGAAAATAATTTAAACCTGACTATTGAACTTTAATGGACTCATGAGCATATCTGCTTTAAGATGTGGAAATCCCACCTTTCAGACTTTAGCATCATTTTTTCTCATCATTTGTTTGTGCATCCTGAAAGTACTTTGTACTTGAGAGAATTCCTTGAGAAAAGGGTTTACCTGGCCCATGGTGGCAAAGACCAGACGAATCCACAGATTTACCTATGGAGCTCCTTCCTTCATCTCAAGGCCTCTGTTCTCCACTTTAAGATACTAATGTGTAGAACAGAATAGTGCAGATAGCCAGTAGACTCTTCAGTCCTGCTCACCAGTGTTATAAAGATATAAAAATAAGACTTAGGCAATGCAATTAGGAATTTGATATATTTAGATGGTCACAAGCTGAATTTTGCTCGTCACTGCTATAAAGAGGTGAGGAAAAGTTTTTTTACACACTGTTTTTAAGATGCAAGGTGTAGGGAGTTAAGATCATCCCTATAACTTGCTAAAACTGATTCTAACAATACACAGTGCCACTTTTAATCTGTTGGACTCTTATGCAACCCGCCATCACCGGCAATGAGAGCTGGGTCAGGACTGATAAACTTGCTTCCAAGACCTACATTTACTTTCTCTGCTTGCTTTCACAAGTCCTTCAGATCCCATGACCCCTAAGCCTCTTCCTCCAAACTGCAGCCATGTTAGCCTGGTGGTTAGAACCCATAGTCAGTGGGCTCTTTCTTTTTTTAATTCATTTTCTTCTCTCCATCGGTCCTCTTTTGGTCTGCATTGTAGAATCTCTCCTTTTCATCTTACAACCCCAATGTCATGAGAGAGAAATTTTCTGGATAGCATTATATAAACTGTAATAGATAGTTTATATATATATTGGTTATATCTGACCTCAGCTGTGATTCCCTCTAATTCCTGGTTTTTGTCTGCCTTACTTCTGACTTTAAAAGTCATTAGTTAGACTGGTTATATATATATATATATATATATATATATATATATATATATATATAAAATGGTTTTATATATATAGAATGGTTTTATATATATAAAACCATTCTAACTAGTATACTTAAGTCAAAACAATCCATATATGGACATAAGCCCAAAGTTTTACATTTCTGGGTCTCTGGAAATAATGCTGCCATTCACAACTACCAGCAGAGAGTTCAACTGATACTTACAGTCCAAATGATTCAAAATAGGACTTACCAGAAACCAGGAGTCTGGATTTCATCCCATAATCCTGAAATATTTTTCTATCGTTATCACAAACAGCACTGCACCATGGAGAGAGAACATGGTAAGAACTGGCACTCATTTCTGCCTGGTTTTTGGTTTGCTGTCTTTCTTCCAACTGAGCATACCTGAAAGCATCCAGCTTTTCAAGTCAGAAGTGAGGCAGGCAAAAACCAGGAATTAGAGGAAACCACAGCTGAGGTCAGAATAGCTACAAGACAACAAAGTACCACATAGCAAATTAACCTTCTATTTAAGCTTCATATAAGCCTCTCACTTTATAGCCAAACTCAACAATTGCCAGGCTGCCCTGGAATAACCCACCTTCTCAAATAACCCCCAATGCAAATCTAGTGCAGAACACTCCAGTCTATCCTGAAATGACATCACAGTAAACAGTCATTACTTTTTTCTGCATTTCCCAATTAATTTTTTTAAAAGCAATCCTTATGAACATCTGCCTCTAATCTCCTTGATTGTATATTTTGAAAATAAATTAATATCGATGAGATGCTCAGAGACAAGCTATAACAAGAGGGTCTTTGCACATTTCATCCTAGTGTTAGGTAAAATACAAAATAAAACCAGTTACCAGCATCATTTCCTATGGCAGGAGCTTTAAATTCTATGTGATAGCTATTTAACCAGGGAATTGGAGGAAATTCTAGGTTTCGATAGTATCTTGATTGTTAATGACTAGGTGCATTTTTATAAGCAAATAACAAAAACTCAACCAGGTCAGTAAGTCTTTTTAACATATCTGCTCACCAAACAAATGAAAGTGGAGTTTTAAAAAGCAATACAACAGCATGGCTGTGGAACATGGCAATGCATCCTGCCATGGCATTCAATTAAGGACCGACTTTTTTTTGTTTTGCTTTGTTTTTGAGTTGAAGTCTCACTCTTGTCACCCAGGCTGGAGTGTAGTTGGCACACTCATGGCCTCTGCAGCCTAGATCTGCTGGGCTTAGACAATCTTTCCACTCAGCCTTCCAAGTAGTTGGAACTATCGATGCATGCCACTATACCTGGCTAGTTTTTGTGGTTTATTGTAGAGACAAGTTCTCATCAAGTTGCCCAGGTTGGTCTCGAACCCCTAGGCTCAGGCAATCCTCTTGCCTCGGCCTCCCAAAGTGCTGGGATTACAAACTGAACCACCATGCCCTGCCAGGACCTACAGTTCTTAAAACACAGTCAGTGCTCAGTAAGTCTTACTTCTCTTCCTGTGCTTTCCGTCAACTGCTATCTATTTTTAATTTGATTTGGGTTTTTTTTTCCTTTCCTATATATTTGGTCATTTGGTTTGACAGTGCCGGTCCTAATTCCTAGAGACACAACAGCAAACCAGAGGGGTACTGTCACAGTGCTTGCATTTTAGGGAGAAACAGACAACAAACATATAACAAATAAATATGACAACCTTGAGCACGACACTTGTCATGAAACTAATAAAAGAAGCCAATGGGCTAGGGAGGAAACAGCCTCCGAAGAGGTGACATCAGAAGTGACAAAGAAAGAAGGGATTGGGACTCTCTTGTTTCTTGATAAACCCGTGGTGCCTAGAACTGGTAACTAGTAAACATACCCTAAATATTTGTTGAATGCATGCATAAGAGTAAAGAGAAGCATTCACAGACGTTAAATATGCACAGGAACAGGGGAGACCGCGAATGCAAGAACACTGAGTCGGATGTTAGAGAAACAGAAGGAAGGTCAACGTGGCTTCAGCATCATGAGCAAGAAAGAAACAGCAGATGACACAGGAAAGTGAGGCAGGGGCCAGACCATGTTTTTCGTTAGACACTAACTCCCCTAGGCTTCTCAGCCTCACTTTTTACACACCATCTTGTTAGGAGGGATCCCCCTGCAGGAGGTTGTCCTGAACTTGTTCCCAAATCCTCCGAGAGCATTCTCTCCTTTGTAGAGGGTCTCTACCACATCGGGATTCTTTCAACTTCAGAATCTTCACACAAGCTCCAGCAACCACCTGAAACACCCTTTCCCCAGATGTACCTGACAGCCTCGCTCATCCCTCAACTTCTCTCTAAAGGAAGCCATGTCTTGTTATTATTATTATTATTATTATTATTATTATTATTTACAAACAACAGAAATTTATTTCTCACAGTTCTGGAGCCTGAAACATCCAAGATCAAGGCATCAGTCCTTGTCATTGTGTCTCCCACAGTGGAGAGCAGAGAGAGATATCTCACATCTCCTACTCTTTTTGTTCTTCTGATTAGAACTATATTTCCTTCTTTAAAATTTTTGTTTTATTTCAGAATTTGTGGAGTACATGTGAGGATTGACCGCATAAGTAAATTGGGTGCAGGCAGAGTTTAGACTTTTAACGGGCCCTCGCTCCCCCTGATAGTGGACCTGGTACCCAGTGTATGGTTGTGTGCCCCTTATCCCTCCTTCCCTCCTCTAGCAAAGTGCTCGGCTTCTGTTGTTCCCACCTTTATGCTCATGTGACCAGTGATCTGAGACCTGAATACAAGTGGTATTCAGTTATTTGTTTCTGTGATAGTTCAGTTAGTATGATGGCCTCCTGTATCCATGTTGCTGCAAAGGATATGATTT
>CAUYQG010246003.1:0-12104 GCA_963574415.1 Tarsius wallacei | reverse complement strand
GGTATCACATTATCAGACTTCAAACTTTACTATAAAGCTAAAATAATCAAAACAGCTTGGTATTGGTACAGGAACAGGCATATAGACCAATGGAATAGAATTGAGATTCCAGAAGCAAAACCTCAATTTCTCAACCAATTTATCTTCGACAAAGCCTCCACCACCTACCATTGGGGAGAGGAGAACCTATTCAGCAAATGGTGCTGGGAAAAGTGGCTGACCACATGCAGAAGATTCACACAAGACCCCTATCTATCCCCGTACACAAAAATTAACTCCAAATGGATCAGAGACCTAAATGTGAAACCTCAAACTATAAAAACCTTAGAAAATGCAGGGCACACCTTTATGGAAATTGGAACTGGCATCCAATTCCTGAACAACACCCGAAACGCACGGGCCATAAGAAATCAGATAGACAAGTGGGACCTTATTAAACAGACAAGCTTCTTCAAAGCCAAAGAAATCATCAAGAGAGCAGGGAGACAGCCCATAGACTCAGAAAAAGTATTCGCCACCTCCATTTCTGACAAAGGCCTAACATCTTGGGTCTACAAGGAACTCAAACGTGCTGAAAAGAAAAAAACAAACATCCCCATTATAATGTGGGCAAAAGATATGAACATACACTTCTCAAAAGAAAACATCCAAGCAGACAACAGACACATGAAGCAATGTTCAACCTCACTGATCATCAAGGAGATGCAAATTAAAACCACACTGAGATACCACCTAACTCCAGTCAGAATGGTCATTATCAATAACTCAAAAAATAACAGATGCTGGAGAGAATGCGGTGAAAAGGGAACAATGCTGCACTGTTGGTGGGAGTGTAAACTAGTGCAACCTCTGTGGAAAGCAGTGTGGTGATTCCTAAAAGCTCTAAATATCGACCTTCCATATGACCCTGCAATCCCCTACTGGGAATATAGCCTGAGGAACTCAAACTACTCTATGAAAAAGATATCTGTACATGTATATTTATCGCAGCATTGTTCACAATAGCAAGAACCTGGAACCAACCACGCTGTCCATCAAAAGAGGACTGGATTAAAAGAATGTGGTACATATACATGATGGAATACTACGCAGCCACAAAAAAGAACAAAATCATGAATTTTTCAGCAACCTGGATGGAACTAGAGTCTGTAATACAGAGTGATCTCTCAAAGAAACAAAGATCTGAGTATCACATTTTCTCACTCATATAGTGGACCTTGAACATCTATCATAATACTATAAGAAAAGGATTGACTGTGGCAGGAAACTATGGGGGGGGCAGGGACGGGAAGGGAGGTGGGATTAACGGTAGTCAATATATGTTTGGGGATGGGGAGACACCCTTATCAACAAGGGTGCCTGAACATTGCATATTTGTATACCTAACCCTTAACTCTACCCCACAATTTTAAAATAACAAAGATGTTTTTAAAAAATGGTGTCTTCTTCACTGAACTGGATTTTGGGGAAAACCTTTGGGTTTAGTGGGTGTTTTTCCCTCTCACCAGCTCTCGGTATTCCCCTGAGACAGCTCCAGAACCCATGGCTTGAATTACACAGATCCCTGATTTGAACTTATGTCTCAGAAGGGAGCGTTCAGTCCTGTCCTGTGGTCTGAGATTTGCATTCACTTTTTTTGTGGTGCACCATCACAGGGGCTTTTTGCTTGTCTCCTCCTCCCTGAGATCTGGGCTGTCCTTTGCCATTCTGATAAAAATCAATATTTTATTTTTTCTCTTTAATTGAAGTTTGCTGTATTGTGTTTTCCTTGCTATTTCACAATGTTCCGACAGATGAGGCAGCTACTTACCTTAGTTTGAGGATGGAGAAATAAAACTAATTTCATAGAGATGTTGGGAGGATTAAATGGAGTAATTTTATAAATGTTTAGTACAACATAAATGCTCAAAAGTTTGTGGTTGTTCTACAACAGGGAAGAAGCTTGACAACACTATGCTAAGTAAAATAAGTCAATCCTCAAAAAACAAATACTGCATTATTTCACTTATATGAAATTCTAAAGTTGTCCAATTCATAGAAAGAAAAGTGACCATCAGGAATTGAAAGAAGGGAAAAGGGGGAGTTGTCATTCAACGGATAAAGAGTTTCAGTTTTGAGAGATGAAAAATACATAGAAATATGCGGAACAGTGTGACTATAGTTAACAATTATAAAGTGTATACCTAAAATAGTTAAAATGATGATTTTTGTGTTATATGATTTAAAATTTATTAACTTTTGAAATAGTTATTATTAATTATATTATAATAAGTATGATTTTTGAATAAAATTAACATATTGGTTCCGAGTCTGTTCTTTCTATTCATATAGACATAGCTGAAATATAAAATGTTGACATTGGGTAACATTAAGTAGACTGGTGAGGAGGCAAGGTAGAAAGAGAATGTAGTTGTTATGTAAATAAAATGTTGAATCATTCATTAATCACAGGTATCATCCTAGTATGACTAGTATGACTCATTTTGTGGACATCACGGAGAATTGCAATTAGAAAAATATTGTTTCTAGTCAAATGTCTGTACTTTTGAAAGATTAGTTTTTGACCTGTTCTTGGGTGGATGGTAGCAAAGCTGACTAGTTAAAGAAAGATCTAGCCGGGCTCGGTGACTCAGCCTGTAATCCTGCACCTTGGGAGGCTGAGGTGAGTGGATTGCCTGAGCCCGTGGGTTCGAGACCCTCCTGGGCAAGTTGGTGAGACCTCATCTCTACAATAAATTAAAAAATTAGCTGGGCATGGTAGCACACGCCTGAAGTTCCAGCTACTTGGAAGGCTGAGGCGGAAGGATCTCCGGAACCCAGCAGGTCGAGGCTGCGGTGGCCAGGAGCGGCCACTGCACTCCAGTCTGGGCAACAGAGTGAGACTCCAACTCAAAAAAAATGAAATAAATAAATAAAAATAAAAGAAAGATCTAAAACAGTCTAACAGAACTTTCTATGGTGATAAAAATGTTCTATATTTGTGCTATACAATATGATGACCACTATTCACATGTGGTTTTTGGACACTTGAAATTTTGCTAGTGTGATTGAGGAACCAATTTTTTTATATTTTAATGAATTTTAATTAAAATACTCACATGTGATTAGTGTCTATTAAGTCAGACAGTGCTATCTAGAATTTGTGGGGGAAGAAAAGTATAATATCAACTTAGAAAGTAAAAAAAAAAAGGTTGATTTACAGTGGAGTAGATAAATCTATTATGATCAATGAAGTATGAAGGGGGACCCCAAAAACCAAGAATTTATTTTTAAAAATTGTGTATTAAGAGTGTAAGCCTTCTGAGGGCAAAAAAATTGTGCATTTATTCTTACATGTTTAAAATTCAGTCACCTTCCAAATACTACTATCTATTTGATACAATATACCTATTAAGATGGTTTTCCCACTGCTCAAAATAGTTTTTGAACTTGTCAATTTTGATGCCTTTTAGTGCTTCTGCATTGTTTGTTTCACCTCTTCCACATCAGTAAAATGTTTCCCTTTGAGGACATTTTTTTAATCCAGGGGGAAAATATTCACTCAGGGTGAGGTCAGGTGAATAGGGATGGTGGGGCACAGGATTCATGACTTTTTGGTCAAAAATTGCTGAACACTCAGTGTGGTGTGGATATGTGCATTGTCATAGTGGAAGAACTCGTCACCTGTTTGCCACAACTCAGGATGTTTCTTCTGAAAATCATGATGCAACATTCTCAAAATATCCAGATAAAAACTTTGGTTGAGCATTTGATACAGAAGAACAAATTTCAAGTGTACTACAGGGGCCTGCCTTCAAAAACATAATTCTGGTTGGGTTTTTTTTAGTTTCCCCTCATACATCAAGCAGAAGACAAGTCCTAAACAAGATGGCAAATAGGAGTTTTTCACCATCATCTCCCCACAATGTAGCAATTTGGATAATTACCCAAAATTGAGAGTGCCATTGTAGAAGTCCAGCAGAGAAGCTTCAGCACACTCTTGAAAGAAATGAATCAAAAAATAGATATACTGAAGAGGTCATTAAAAAAATGAGGTAACTTCTTCAAATGCAAAAAGAGCAATACGAAGCTTTAAGAAAAAAAAACACCACAAATAATGATACTGTTAAGAGAGCATAATACTTTCCCACTAGCCTCTCCCAAAGATTTGAGATCTACAAAATGTCTGACAAATAATTCAAAATACTTGTTTTAAAAACTCTCTGCAAACCACAACACAGATAGACAAAAATCAGGAAAATAATACACAAGAAGTTAAACAGGTAGACATTATTTTTTAAAAATAGAAGTTCTGGAGCTGAAAAATACAATACATGAAATGAAAAACACAATAAAAAGTATAAACCAGACTTATTGGATGCAGCCAATGTAGCTAAAAAGAGGAAGTTGTAGCAAGTTTGTATTGATAAACAATGACATGAAAAAAGAAAGCTTTCTTTTTTTCGAAGAAAATATTTTGGATATTTATTTTTGCAAAATAGATAAAAGAAAACGTAAATTTTGCCTGAACAAAAAAATTGTCATTTTAAATTTTTTTAACTTTTATTTTTTTATTTTAAAGATGTGGGGTATAATTCAGTGTTAAGTATAAAAATGATCATTATGCAGGTATCTTGTTGGTGAGGTGTGCTCTCCCTTCCCCAGGCAGATTCCCACTACTGCCAAACCCACTTCCCCGCCCCCACCGAGCAGTACTAATGCCAATACTTTCCTTATAGTATTATAATAATTGTTCAAGGTCCGCTTATGACTGAGAACATGTGATACTCAGTTCTTTGTTTCTGTGAAAGATCACTAAGTATTATAGACTCTAAGTTCATCTAGGTTGCTGTGAATTTCATGATTTCATTCTTCTTTACGGCTGCATAATATTTCATCACGTATGTGTACGAGTTTTTTTATCCAGTCCTCTTTTGATGGGCAGCATGTTTGGTTTCATGTTCTTGCTACTGGGAACAATGCTGCAATAAACATATGTGTGCAGTTATCTTTTTCATAGAATGATTTCAGTTCTTCTGGGTATATTCCCAGTAGGGGGATTGCGAGGTTGTGTGGAAGGTCAATTTTTAGGTCTTTTAGGAATCGCCACACTATTTTCCACAGAGACTATACTAGTTTAACTCCCACCAACAGTGCAGAAACATTACTGTTTCAATCTTCTGCATGTGATCAGTCAGTTTTCCCAGCACCATTTACTGAGTAGGTTCTCCTCTGCCCAGTGGTTGTTGCTGGAGCCTTTGTCAAAGATGATTTGGTTGAGAAATTGAGACTTTGCTTCCAGAATCTCTATCCTGTTCCATTGGTCTATGTGCCTGCTCTTGTTCCAAAACCAGGCTGTTTTGATTACTGTAGTATTATAGTAAAGTTTGAAGTCTGGAAGTGTGATACCTCCTGCTTTGTTCCTTTTGCTAAGGATTGTTTGGGTTATTTGGTCGTTTATGTTTCCATATGAATTTCTGTATTGTCATTTCCAGGTGTGAGAAGAATGATGCTGGTAACTTAGTGGGTATTGCATTGAATCTGTAGAAGGCCTTGGTAGGATGGACATTTTAACAATGTTTATTCTTCCTATCCATGAGCCTAGAATATGTTTCCATTTGTCTATGACTTCTTGGAATTCCTTGAGCAGTGTTTTGTACTTCTCATTGCTAGGTCTTTCACTTCTCTGATTAGGAAGATACTGAGATATTTCACTTTTTTGTGGCTATTATGAGTGGGATTGTGCTTTTAGTTTGGGTCTCTGCTGCTTATTGTTGATGTATAGGAATGCAACTGTCTTTTGCACATTTATTTTGTACCCTGAGACTTTGCCAAAGTTCTTTATCAGCGCAAGCAGGCTTTAACAGATTCTCTTGGATTTTTAAGGTATAGGATCATATCATCAGCAAAGAGTTTGACTTCGTCTTTTCCTTTTAGATACACCTGATTACCCTCTCTTGTCTAATTGCCTAAGCAATGACTTTCAATAAAATGTTGAACAAGAGGGGTAAGAGTGGGCAGCTTTGTCTTGTTCCAGTTTTCATGGGAAAGGATTCCAGTTTCTATCAATTTAGCAATATGTTAGCTGTGGGTTTACTGTAGATGACACTTACAATTTTGAGATATGTTCCTTATATACATAGAGGTTTGAGGGTTTTTATCAAGAAGGGGTGCTGGATTTTATCAAAAGCTTTTTCTGCATCTAATGATATAATCATGTGGTTCTTGTTTTTACATCTGTTGATGTACTTAATTATATTTATGGTCTTGCAAATGTTGAACCAGCCCTGCATTCTGGGAATGAAGCCTTCTGGTCATGGTAGATGATTTTTGAGATGTGTTTTTGGATCCAATTTGCTAAAGTTTTTTGATGATTTTTGCATCTATGGTCATAAGGGATATTGGTTTATAGTTCTCTTTTTTTGCTGAATCTTTACCCTTTGGATATCAAGTGGATGTTAGCTTCATAAAATGATTTGTGGAGAATTCCTTTTTTCTCTATTGCCTGAAATACTCTCAATAGGATTGGTATAAGCTCCACTTTGTGCATTTTGTAGAATTCTGCTGGGAAGCCATCCAGTCCAGGGCTTTTTTTTTGTAGGTTGTTTTCTTATGACAGAGACAATTTCCTGGGTTGTTATTGGTCTATTTAGTGTCTCAATGTCTTCGTGTTTCAACCTGGGGAGGTTGTGTGATGTCAGAAAGTCCTCCATTTCATTTAAGTTATCAAGTTTGTTTCCAAATAGGTGAACATAGTAATCTCTGATGACCTTTTGTATTTCTTTGGAGTCAGTTGTGATTTGATCTTTTGTATCTCTGATTGTGTTTATTTGGGCTTTCTCTCACTTTTTCTTGGTCATTCTGGCTAGGGGGCCCATCAATCATGTTAATTCTTTCAAATAACCAGTTTTGTTTGTTGATGTTTTTGATTACATTTTTTGTCTTCTATGTCCCATATTTGGGCTCTTATTTTGTTGATTTGGATTCTTCTGTTGAAGTTAGCATTTTGGTGGTCTTTTCTTTCCAGCTCCTTAGGTGATTTGGTTGGCTATTCACTTGTGATCTTTCCATTTTTTTGATGTGTGCTCATAGAGATATAAATTCCCATCTTAGAACTGTTTTCATGGCATCCCAGAGGTTTTGGTAAGATGTTTCTTCATTTTCCTTTGTTTTCAGGAATATTTTAATTCCTGCTTTGATTTCAGTGTTGACCCAGTTCAACATCATGCTGTTTAGTGTCAATGTCTTTGTGAGCTTTGGGGAAATTTTGTTGGTGTTGATATTTATTTTTATTCCTCTGTGGTCTGAGAATGTGCATGGCAAGATTTCAACCTTATGGAATTTGCTTATGCTTGATTTATAGCCAAAGATGTGATCAATCATAGCATACGTTCCATGTGGTGATGAGTAGAATGTATATTCTGTGACTGTTGGGTGGAATAATCTGTCGGTATCTATTAAGTTTATTTGGTCAAGTGTTAAGTTTAGGTTCTGGATCTCCTTGTTGATTTTTTGCCTCGATGATCTACCTAGGGCTGTTAGTGGGGTATTCAAGTCCCCTGCTATAATAGTGTTAGAGTCAATATCTTTTTTAAGTTTACTTAGTAGTTGCTTTATAAATGCTAGTGCTCCTGTATTGAGTGCATATATATTTATGGTGGATATTTCTTGTTGATAGATTGAACCTTTTATCATTATGTAGTGTTCTTTTGCATCTTTTTAAATTTTTGAGAGCTTAAAGGTTGTTTTGTCTGACATTAAGATCACAACTCCCGCCTTCTTTTGTGATCCATTTGCCTGGAAAGTCATTTTCCATCCTTTAACTTTGAGTCTGTGTGGTCCCTTGTAGTGAGATAAGTCTCCTGGATGCAGCAAATAATTAGTCATGGTTTCTTATCCAGTTTGCCATTCTGTATCTTTTCAGTGGTACATTTAGTCCATTCACATTCAGGCTGATTATTGAAATGTGATTGTTTATCCCTGTCATGAAGTTCTTATAAAGCTTTTTTTTGTTTGCTTGTTTTCTTTTGGTTTTGGGGTTGATGTATGTGTGTGTTTTCAAGTTTTTTGTTGTGCTTTATTCTCTGTTGATTCTGTGCTTCTTGTTCTCTTGGGAAGTTCATAGCCATTCTTTTCTTTCTTTCTTTCTTCTGTGCTTAATACCTTTTTAAGTGTCTCCTATAGAGCTTGTCTGGAAGCTGCATAATCTCTTAGGGATTGGATGTCTGGGAGGATTTTAGTTCTCCTTCACTGATAAAGCTGAACTTGGCTGCATAGGAAATTCTTGGTTGAAATTGTTTATCTTTCACGTCTTTGAATATTGGACTCCAGTCCCTTCTTGCTTGTAGTGTTTCTGCTGATAGGTGTGCTGCTATTCTGATCGGTTTTCCCCAGGGGGTAGTCTGACATTTCTGTCTTGCTGCCTTTAGGATTTTTTCTTTTGTGCCTACTTTGTGTAGGTGAATTACTATGTGTCTAGGGGTTGGTCTTCTCACTTGATGTATTGTGGGGGTTTCCTCTATCTCTTGTGCTTGACTGGTCATATCTCTGGTGAGATGGGAAAAATTTTCTTGGATTACCTCCAGAATACTTGCTCCAAGGTGTTCTCCATTTCCCTTTCTTCTTCTGGGATACCAATCAGGCATAGGTTTGGCCTCTTGACATAATCACACATCTCATGTAGACTTTGTTTTTTCTTTCTGAGTCTTCTTTCTATGTTTTTTACAGTTTGGGTTAATTCTATGTTCTAATCTTCAAGTTCTGAGATTCTTTCTTTAGCTAGATTAATTCTGCTTTCCAAGCTTGTCATTTTGTTATTTATTTCCTGGATAAAATTTTTTATCGCCAAAATCTCTGTTACAAGTTCTTTCGGTGCTGCATCTTGTCTTTATTGAGTCTTATTCACTCTTTCCATTCATTTTCTAATCCATGTTGTATTCTGGTGTCAATCGTTGGTGACTTCCATTGTTTGGGCACCAAGGTCTGATTTTTTTCAGGAGTTTTGTTTTTGGTACACTTGTAATTGCCTGTGATCTTCCTTTGGTTTTTCTTCATTTGTGACAAATCTCTTATTTTTCTCTTTAGTTCTGTTATTCAGTTCAGTGGGAGAGGTTTTCCCTTCTGATGTTTGCTCAGTCCTCTATTCTTTCCTGATCCAGGCTCTAGATATGTTCTATTTTGAAATAGGACTGTGAGTTGGAAGCTTTTCAGTCTCTTGTAGTTTTTGAAATTTGAATAAAGTATTGGATGGGGCACTAGGATTCAATGTTCACTTATTATGGTATGTGTTCTCTGAGACCCACTTCCTACCACCACACTATATGATGATGCAAGGCAGAAACCAATGCAAAAAAACAGTTGAACTCATGCACACACAGACATACACACACACTCCAAACAAAGTGGAATAACAACAAAACAAACAACAACAACAACAGAAAACCAAGAAAAGTAAACACACACACAAATGCCTAGCACAAATTGGATAGAGAAGAAAAACAGAAACACAGGAGGGAAAAAAAGAGAATTCATATCAAACCCTTGCACATATATTGATACACAAATTAAACTATAAAAATGAAAAGCAAAAACCCAGGAGAACAAAAGAGAAAAAACAAACCAGCAACAACAACATAATTGAAAGATAGGACTCAGTCATTCACATACACACATAAACAGAAAAGGACAATAAAAGAAGAAATAAACAGAAAAAGAAACGAAAAAAATTTGGGGTGATGCAGATCAATCCCTCACATACACATTCATGCACAAAGGGAAAATATTTTAAGAATAGATGAACTAACAAACAAATAGTCAAAAAATTTTAAAAAATAAAAAAAATTAAAAAAAAAAAACCTTGCCCTCTTGTGGCAGGCTCTGTAATTGTTCCTCCAATCAGGTCTGTCCTGCAGAGCCACCTCCTTCACTCTCTTCTCAGTGTCCAGAGCACGGAAGAAGGAAGGGCAGTGGAGATGGGTGACACTGCAGTCCTTCCCTCCCACGCTCGTACGTTCAGGGAGATCTCCACCAGTGGGGATGTGTGGGATTTTCGCTTCCTCAGGTGTCTACTCGTGGTGGGTGCTCCAGCCAGGCCTATCCTGGAATTGAGTTCTCCTATTGTGACTGACATCCAGGATCCGCCTGGGTTTGTCCCTCTCAGTTGTGACCCAGCTATGTGGGTCTGATGTTCAGAGGATTTCTGGGAAGGAGGGAGTTTGGGTCAACCTCGGACTCACCACTGACCTCTTTGGAGTTCTTCCTCATCCCTTTCTGGCCACACCCTTGACTGGATCAGGGTAGGGAACTCAGCACTCATATGGTCCCTCTGAAGTTTCTGCTTTCAGGATATTCCCTCTGAGTCACAGTCAGTCCCTGAATAATTGATCCACCAGACACAGAGATTGGGTCTGTTGCTCCATGGCGAGCTAGTCAGAGCACTTTCTTGCCCCACCTTCAAGATGGTGGTGGGGTGCCTCTCTTGTCCTCTTTCATTGGACTTCACCTCTAGACTCCCTCCACATTCTCCGCTACTAGTGCCCTGCCAGGCTCTGAAGTGGTGAGGCAAAGCTGGGAAACTGCAGTCTCTCCTGCCAATGGTGAGGAAGAGCCTGGGGTGATAGCTACTCCCTGCCACTTTTCCACAGGAAAACTTTTGTGTGTTTGAAAAAAAAATAATGGCACTCAGCTTCTGTGACCTGGGAAGAGCCAGAGAAGAAGCAGAGAAGCTGCAGTGCCAGCTGTTGCACCAGAGGCCTGACTACTTTCTCAAGAGCCCTCACTTAGACAGTCTTTTCCAGCATTTTCTTCCCAGGAAGCTCAGTGTGGTTTTTATTTGCAACTTTGATGACTAGTGAGGCTGAGCATTTTTTCATGTATCTGTTGGCTGCTCGTATGTCTTCTTTTGAGAACTGTCTACTCATATCTTTTGCCCACTTTGTAATGGGGTTTTTTGTTTTTTTCTTTTCAGCACATTTGAGTTCCTTGTAGATCTTAGATATTAGGCCTTTGTCAGACGTAGAGTTGGCAAATATTTTTTCTCAGTCTGTGGGCTGTCTCCCCACTCTCTTGATGGTTTCTTTGGCTTTGCAGAAACTTGCCAGTTTTGATGAGGCCCCACTTGTCTACCTTATCTCTCATGGCATGGGCACCTGTGGTTTTGATCAGAAATTGGTTGCCAATTCCAATTTCTATATGGGTGTCTCCTGCATTTTCTAAGATTCTTATGGTTTGAGATTTTACATTTAGGTCTTTGATCCATTTAGAGTTAATTTTTGTGTATGGGGATAGGTAGGGGTCCTGTTTCAATCTTCTGCATGTGGTCAGCTAGTTTTACCAGCACCATTTACTGAATAGATTCCTCTCTCCCCAATCATTGGTGGAGGTTTTGTTGAAGATGAGCTGGTTGAGAAATTGAGATTTTGTTTCTGGAATCTCTATCTTGTTCCATTGGTCTATATGCCTCTTCTTGTAGCAATAACAGGCTGTTTTGATTATTGTAGCTTTATAATAAAGTTTAAAGTCTGGAATATGTGATACTCCTGCTTTTTTTTTTTTTTTGCTGAGGATTGTTTTGGTGATTCATGGTCATTTATGTTTCCAAATGAACTCCTGTATTGCTGTTTCCAGGTCTGAGAAGAATGTTGCTGGTAATTTAATGCGTATTACATTAAATCTGTAGATTGCCTTGAATAGGATGGACATCTTAACAATGTTGATTCTGCCAATCCATGAACATGAAATATTTTTCCATATATTTGTGTCTTCTTGGATTTCTTTGAGCAGTGTTTTGTAGTTCTCATTGTAAAGGTCTTTCACTTCTCTGGTTAGGAAGATGAAAAGGAATTTCATTTTTTGTGTGTGGCTATTGTGAATGGGATTGTGCTTTTTTGGGGTTTCTGCTTGTTTATTGTTGGTGTATAGAAATACAACTGTCTTTTGCCCATTGATTTTATACCCTGTGACTTTGCCAAAGTCCTTTATCAGTGCAAACAGGTTTTTTTTGTGAGTTGGAGTCTCACTCTGTCACCCAGACTGGAGTGCAGTGGCCACTCCTGGCCACTGCAGCCTTGACCTGCTGGGCTCCGGCGATCCTTCTGCCTCAGCCTTCCAAGTAGCTGGAACTACAG
>CAUYQG010245996.1:0-11164 GCA_963574415.1 Tarsius wallacei | reverse complement strand
ATAAAATTAGGTTAAATATAGCATGTGGCATCGAAGTCTCTTAGAATTTGTTTCATCTATTTTATTTTATTGAATACTGTCTGTATCTTTGGTTATCCTGTTTGAAGAAAAAGGACAAATAAAACATGGCCAGCAAACATGAAAAAAAAAAAAAAAAAAAAAAGAAGTGTGGGACATGGGGGTCATACCATTTTTGGTTAAAAACTGCTGAACATTCAGCATGGTGTGGGCAGGTGCACTCATAAATCACCCATCATGAAATAGGCAAACATGTTGAAAGAATCTCCAGAAATAAATTCATGGACGCCAAACACAGCCTCTCACAACAATGCTAGCTGGTACACTGATACCAATGGGTTCCCAGAACATATCTAGTGGGGGAAGTATGTACTACAAGAGGCCCGACCTCCGAAAAGACAATTTCATTTTGGGGGGGGGCCCTCCCTCATATGCTCTGTGCTCTGTTAAGCCATGCCTTTCTTCCTTCTTAGATCAAGGATATAATGGACAAGGATTTTAACAAGCTTCATGAATTTGTGGAAATTATGAAGGTAAGAGTAACTGAGTGAGTGCTTTCCATGGGCCAGTCATGTTGGAAACTGGAAGAGAGCGCATTCCTGCCCTCCAGTTGCTTATCATCTGATGGCAGACCCAAATTCCACTGCAAGAAAGAATTGCAAGCTACATAATTAATTGACCGTCAATTAACTGGGGGGTTTGGAGACCTGAGACATGAATGTGGGTGGGAATAACGGTATAAGCCATTCTAGAGAAAGTGAATCTCAAGTTGAGCCCTGAAGATTGCACTGGAAGCTGAATTAAAATCGAATCAAAAGTTCAATAAGATTCTTTTTTAACTCTAAAATTCACTAGGAGGATCATCGAGACTCTTGAACAGTGGTTCTCAAACGTTGGTGTGTTTCAGAACTGCCCGGAACACAAACAGAGCAGACAGCTCAGGCTCATGTCAGATGGACGGGGCCCTTGTATTTTGGGCAAGTTCCCCAGGTAAACATTTGAGAACCGCTGATGTAGAAACATAAACAGGTAAAAGCAAATATTTGCTCATTTTTCAGGAGTTGTAAGGGTGTACTAGCCTCACCAGACATTATAATTATGATTTTTATAGATGCAATTGTCTAACCAGGGTGGTACACCCAAGGATAACCAGGCGAATGAAATGCCACAGGTAACCCTGTAACAGCTTCTCTGCCAAACACGTACTGAGAGTCTCTTGTGAGGATTTAAAAATTCATTTACCCAGACTCCAGCCGAGAGGAGCTGAACAAAATCTCCAACGTGGGACACAGTTGTTTAAAACTGCATCAGCAATTCTGATGCTTGTTGCTGGATAAGAACCAGGTCCTAAAGATGTTAGCAGCCATTACTAACCTTGGCTGCACATTAGAATCACCTGGGGGGGGGGTCCTTGATGCCCACCTTATACCCAGACTGTACCCCGTAACAATTAAATTGGAACCCATGGCTTTTAAAGTTTCCAGGTGATTCCAATGTATACTGAAGGATGAGAATCCAGCTCCATAAAAATTTGCAATATGAGAAATGTGAGTTTTTTATGTCAGTGAGAAGGAAAGGATTATGTAATAATATTAAGAAACTTGCTTGACTATATGAGGAGAAAACCTAACCCAGTTAACACTGTAAACCAAATAGTCTACAAGGTGAATTTAAATAATAAAAACTAATAAGAAATTTTAAGTAAGTATTTAACTGAATGTTCTAGATATAAATATAATGGAAGGAATTACAAAAGAAATACTGATATCTTTAAGTATATAAGATTTTTAAGAAAGAATTATAACAGAGATGCACTATATATGGAATTAAAAAACGACAGTTTGGGAAGATCAATTTTCCACGGATATCCTAAGCATAGATACATTTTTTTTTAATCCACAAGCATATAAAGCTCATACAAATCAATAAGAACCAAATAGAAAAATGGGCAAGAGCACAAACAAACAATCTACAGGAGAGAATGTAATGAAAAAGCAATACACATATTGAAACAGTTTGACCTCATGAATAACCAAATACATGCAAATGACAATGAATAACTGTTGCATTCAAGTGAGCAAGTCTTTAATTTATGACAATTCTAGAACAAGATAGGAATGCTCTTATGCTGCCGATCAGAGTGCAAGTTTGGACAAAACTAGAGCATTATTAGACAATAATATCAGAAAATATCAACTTTTTGATTTATCAGTTCCACTCCTCAGAATTTAACCTATGAGAATAATCAGAAATGCCAGCATGGATATATGTAAAAAGACGTTCATCACTGGATTATTTAGAATGACAAAAACAACAGCAATTTTCAACAGTAGGGGAATAGACAAGGTATGGTATATACATGTGGTGAAAATTGGGAACTGTTAAAGACAATGATTAGAAAGAATGTTTATAATGAGAACTAAAAAAGCAAGATACAAGGAATATATACAGGCTGATGTCAGCTAGATTAAAAAAAATACCTTGGTAAATATATAGAAAGACAACTGGAAAGAAATATAACAAAGGAGTAAATAGCAATTATTACTGGATGAGATGGTTAATTAATTTATTTATTTTGTGTCAAAGTCTCACTCTGTTGTCCAGGTTAGAGTGGAGTGACATGATCATGACTCCCCACAGCCTTGCCCTCCTGGCCTCAGGTGATCCTCCCACCTCAGCCCCCCAAGTAGCTGGGCCTACAGGCATGCACCACCATGCCCAGCTAACTTTTTTTTTTTGGTAGAGACGAGGTCTCACTATGTTGCCCAGATTGGTCTCAAACTCCTGGGTTCAAGCAATCCTTCTGCCTCAGCTTCCCAAAGTGCTGGGATTACAGGCGTGAGCCACCGCACCTTGCCTAATATTCATTTTTTTATATCCCTCTTTATTGTCCAAATTTCCTACAAAGGGCATGCATTAATTATTGCTATATTAAAATGCAAACACAGTGTTTTGTTGAGTAGGCCTGGGTCTGAAAAGGTACAAAGGAGGCTATTTCAGGCAGAGGAACAGCTTGGGCACGGCAGGAGGCAGGAGGAATGGGCTGTGTTTCATGGTCAGTAGGGAAATCAGTGGGGCCATTCAGGGAAAATGTGAGAAAGAAAATGGAATGGGCACAAAGGCAGTGGGTAACGGAGGCTTTTGAAAGACATGCAGACAAGCTAGGACTTGGTTCTGTAGGCAATGAGAGGCCTCTGGAGACTCTTACTGAAAAAACACGCTGGGAACAGCACTTCTGAGTACTCAGGCTGGCAGGTGTTTGCAGGGCGGCCTGGGTGGGAGCGGGGGAGCAGTTGGGGACATCTGGTAGCAGGAACACCAGGCAGGAGCATGCAACCGGCTCAAGGCGAAGAGGCCGGACCAGGTGGAGGGAAAGGAAGAGGAAGGTAAATCTGAAAGATGCATTGCAGGAAAAATAACAGTTGTTGGTTTCTGACTCAACATAGAGAATGAAGTCATCAGAGCAAGAGCCCATGATGACACCAAGGCTTTAACTGGGTCGATGAAAAGAATGTAGTGGCAATGACAAGGGTAGTGGGGAGACAGAGCTAATTTAGAAGGGAAAATGAGATCAGTTTGAAACGCGGTGAATTTGTTGGTGAGACTTGAAAGAATATGGGACATTTTGACTCTGATGTTTTGGAGCTAGGGGGCACAGGCTTCAAGGATATTTTAACTCTTTATGAAATCAAATATTTTACCAAAATGTCTACTAACATTTTAAAATGCTTTCCAAGAAGAAATTTTCTGAGATCATTTCTACCCAGACAGTATAATTCCTTGATCAATTTTCTGTGGTAGATCAATTAAACTGTTACTAAATCTTTTTTTTTAAATTAAAATGATTTGCATTGGAGTAACTTATTTTCATTTATGTTTTAGTATGATCAACCCAAACCTGTTTTTGTTCATAACAAATATTGTCAATTATAGCTTCTGCCGTCTTAGAATTTCTTTCATGCCCACTATTTCTACCCAGTTTTCCCAAGTCAAATTTTATAGATCTAAACTTTGCCAAGAAGATTTTTTTTTTTTTTTTTGAATTGGAGTCTCACTCTGTCGCCCAGGTTGGAGTCAGTGGCATGCTCCTTGCCACTGCAGCCTCTCGACCCTCTAGGCTCAGGCAATCCTTCCACCTCTGCCTTCCAAGTAGCTGGAACTACAGGTGTGTGCTAGCATGCCCGGCTTATTTTTTTGATTTTTATTGTAGAGACGAGTTCTCACCAAGTTGCCCAGGCTGGTCTCGAACCCCTGAGCTTAGGCCTCAGCCTCCCAAAGTGCTGGGATTACAGGCTTGAGCCACCACGCCTGGCCAAATGATTTTAATATTCTCCCTGTCCTCAGTGAATAACACATGTGACACGCCTTCTTAGCTACCATCTGTTTTATTCTGGGTTGACCCTTTTTGCCAGAATTTGGGTAAAAGATGAATCAAACACAGATCCACGTGATCTGGGTGCATGAACAGGGGTCAAGACATTGGAGCCAAAGCGACTTAGGGGTCACAGGATTTGTTTCCTGGGTTCCATGATTTTATAGGCACTGAACCAAGGCATAGGTCAGTGTGAGATCAGGGAAAACAGTTCCTGGCCTCTGACCACCCTGGAGACTTTGGAAGAGTCCCCTAATAGGGGTGGAGGGGGGAGAAGCGGAAGACATCATGGACACCCCATGAGCCACCTCACCCAAGTCTAGCGAGGGTCCTCAGGGAAGTAAGATGCAGAGTGATGCGTAGGGAGGCAGGAGCAAGGGATTGCAGAAGCCCTTCAAAACGCAGATCCTAACTGTGAATTCTCTCAAAGGAGATGCAGAAAGATATGGATGAGAAGATGGAGATTTTAATGAACACACAGAAGAACAACAAGCTGTAAGTATAACTGCACCTATCTCTCCTCATCCCTAAAGAATCTCCTCCTTTCACTTTGCTGGATGCTCTTGGGGTTCAGAGGACACTCCGACTCCTCAAGGAGGTGTCTTGGCTCCTATAACCCCAAAGGCTCAGAGTCAAGGCCTCCCATGGACATCGGTGCACTGGCTACCTCCTTGTCATGTTAGAAATTGTCTCCCCAATCTCTGTCCCTCCCTGGCCTCCTCCTCCCACCCCAGTCCCCTTGGAAGAGGACCGAAGGAGCAGCTGGAACTCAGGCTGATGGGAAAGACCAATACAGACCCCCAGCCCAGGCCCCAGAAGATGAGCGAAGCTGATGGAGCGCCCTTTGCTCTTCTCAAGAAGACGACAGTGCCACAAAAACCAAAAAAGGACTCCCTGGATTCCCTTCACCAATGTGGGACCTGCTGTGTAAGTGATGCCCTGCCCCTAGCCCAGCATGGGTGCTGGACTTCTGGGCTCCTACTCCCCCTTGACTTCCCCAGACTCCTGCTGTGAAGGGACCAGTAACCCACTTTGCTGACCCCGATCCTCCCTCACCTGCCTCTCCTGGCTGTGGACCTTCCCTCTCCAGGACCACGCAGGCCTTGACCCTGGGCGTCCCTGCCCCCATGCTTCCCTGTGCCATTCTGTCCTTCCCCATAGCGAGGGCTGGCGAGGTCCCCAGCAGGCTGGCATCTCAGGCCAGGGAAACATGACCTTTCTTGTCCTCCGCAGGATAAATGTTTGTTGTGTGCCCTAAAGAACAGCTACAACCAGGGGTAGGTAGATCCATCCCAGACGTGCCTTTTCTCAATCGGGTGCCTCGTCCCAAAGGGAGCGAATGTTTCAGCCGTACCCGCATCCACTCCCCATCCCCGTGGTTGTGCATGGAACAGGGTTCACAACCACTCAGTCATAGAGTGGCACCAGGAAGGAGGACGAGGGTCGCCCAGGCTAGGGGCTGCTGCCAAAGGTCCTATGGTGGGGAGGGCATCCCACCCGCCGCTGACCCAAACTTGCCTCAGCTGCGTGCCTTTCTCCCTACCTAGCAGGAAACTTTCACGCCAGGTCTGGGCACCATTTTCATCCTTGTCTTCTGGAGCTGCCTTCTGATTTACCTGTACCTCAACCTTGGTGACGTCGAGTATGTGCTACCAACGTAGTATGGCCATGGAACCCACGAGCAGCTCCGATCCATCCAATCCCCACTCCCCAAGCTGTACCAGTAAGGGCTTAGTGCCCTCTTGGCTGCCATCCCTGCCCCAGGCCTCCACTGGAGATTAAAATCTTTGAAAGGGATGTAGTTGTTTTGAATGCCAGTCCCAGACCCGAGTGTGTGGAGTGCAACTTTTTTGTTGTTCTGTATCAGTTTATTCCAAACCCAAGCCCCTCTTCCTGCTTCCTGATGGATTCATGGGAAATTCTATCCTGGTCATCCCAGGGGGCTTCCCTTTGTCCTGTCTGGTTCTGCAAAGGCCCCCTGTCAAAGCATGGGAGGCCACTGACAAGAGCGGGTGTCAGCCTGTGTAGTTTTGGAAGAGATCCCTGCTGCCTTGCCCACCAGCTCCCTCCACAGTACCTGCTCCTGCAATATGCATGCGGCTTTGTGTCTTGGGTGACGTGGGGAACCCCAGGCCTGAGTCTGGTCCGCACTGCTCCCCTCTGAGGGCTTGTCACCAAGCAGGACTCAGGGCCCTTTGCTCACAGGAACTTGGTGCCCTTCTCGGGCTCTGGGGATCCACCTTCCTCACCCTCCCAAAGGTCTCCTCTTCCTCCCTCCATCCCCAAAGGAGACAGATCCTTCAGAGGCCTGAGGTCTTTACACAGGTGGGGAAACCACCTCCTGAACCCCCTGCTGGGCATCCTGACTCTCTGCTGGACCACTCTGTGACTTCCCCAAATTCCCTGGGAGAAGGTGAAGATTGGCTGCCCACTTGAAATTCAGAGTCAATCAAGGGCTGGGCGCAGTGGCTCAGGCCTGTGATCCCAGCATTTTAGGAGGCTGAGGTAAGATTACCTGAGCCCAAGGGTTCAAGACCAGCCTGGGAAACTTGGTAAGACCTGGTCTCTACAATAAATCAAAAAATTAGCCGGATGTGGTAACACGTACCTGTAGTTCCAGCTACTTAGAAGGCTGAGGCGGAAGGATTGCCGGAGTCCAGCAGGTCAACACTAGGGTGGCCATGAGCGTGCCACTGTACTCCAGCCTGGGCAATGGAGTGAGACTCCAACTCAAAAAAATACACACACACACACACACACACACACAAATGCAGTCTTATATAGCATATATATATATATATTTTCTGGATGAAAAATTATCAGTGATGATCTTTTATCTTTTTCCTTCCTTCCGGTTCCCTAGTGAGGAATTTTTTAGAAATTTAGAATTGGTGCCAGGTACAGTAGTTCACGCCTGTAATCTTAGCACTTTGGGAATGGAAGTGAGAGGATTGCCTGACCCCAGGGGCTTGAGACTAGCCTGGGCAACTTGGCAAGACCTTGTCTCTACGATAAATCAAAAAATTAGCTGGGCATGGTAGTGCGTGCCTGTAGTTCTGGGTACTTAGAAGACTGAGGCAGAAGGATCGCCTGAGCCCAGCAGGTCGAGGCTGGGGTGGCCAGGAACGTGCCACTGTACTCCAGCCTGGGCGATGGAGTGAGACTCCAACTCAAAAAAAAAGAAGCAAGATGCAGAAAAGATGGCATTTCAACAAACTGTCCCACTGTGGGTTTGAGTCAGTCTAAAGGAGGAGGAATTAATGAGATTTCATATTTTATTTCCACGCCAGTTCTTTCTTGTTTCATCTCTTTACTAAGTTGGCTGCTTCTACTTTTAAACAGTCTAATAAATACTTGCTCAAGTTTTTGGTGGATGTATAGTAATGAGCAGTGTGTTTGGTGCTTCAAATAAACTTTTTTAATTTTAGAAACATTTAAAATTTTGCTCTGTTATCCAGATTGGAGTGCTGTGGCATGATCATAGCTCACTGTGGCCTCCAATGCCTGGGCTCAAGCGATCCTCTCCTCTCAGCCTCCTGAGTAGCTAGAACTACAGGTGTATATCACCACACTTGGCTATTTTTAAAATTTTTTGCAGAGATGGGGTTCTTGCTTTGCTGCCCAGGCAGGTCTCAAACTCCTGGCCTCAAGCAATCTTCCCACTCCAACCTCCCAAAGTGCTGGGATTACAAGCACGAGCTACCATGCCTGGCCCAGATAAACATTTTAAAAACAAAATCCAAAATACAACATAGGCCTTGTTTTCAAGGAGGTTGGCAGTTTTAAAGGAGGGATGGCAAACATGCATAATAAAAGCATGGACCATATATAGATAAGTACAATAATCATAAGCATGTGATGGAAGCGGAAATGGGTCAGAATTGGGAAAAAGGAGAAGGGTGAATGTAGCCCTGTATGAACTCCCTACCTGCTGCTATAACAGATAAAGGTTATGGTTTAAGATAACAAGAAATGGGCCCAAGATGACTCTTTTTTTTTTTTTTTGAGTTGGAGTCTCACTCCGTCGCCCAGACTGGAGTGCAGTGGCTGCTCCTGGCCACCGCAGCCTCTACCTGCTGGGCTCCGACAGTCCTTCTGCCTTGGCCTTCCTAGTAACTGGAACTACAGGTGCGTGCTACCATACCTGGCTAATTTTTTGATTTATTGTAGAGATGAGGTCTCGCCAAGTTGCCCAGGCGGGTCTCGAACCCGTGGGCTTAGGTAATCCACTCACCTCAGCCTCCCAAAGCGTGGGATTACAGGCTGAGCCACCGAGCCCAGCTTCCAAGATGACTCTTAATTGGGCTAAAATCAAGGTGTCAGCAGGGCTACCTTCCTTCTGGAGGCTCCAGGGGAGAAGCAGCTTCTTTGCCTTTTCCAGTCTCCGGAGGCAGCTTGTTTTCCTTGGCTCATGGCACCACCCCACCTTCAAGGCCAGCCATGACCTGTTGAGTCTTCCTCATGCCTCTTTACTCTGACACTGATGCTTTGCCTCCTTGCTCCACTTTAAGGACCCTTGTGATTATACTGAGCCCACCTGTATAATCCAGAATTACCTTTTCATTTTAAGGCTAGCCAATTAGCAACCTGAATTCCCTTTGTCAGGTAACATAACATATTCACAGGTTTGGAGAATTAGAAAGTGGACATCCTTGGGGGACATTCTGCCCACCACAGGGGACTTCCCAGGCCTTGCCCCTTGACTACCAAACCTTAAAACATTTGGAAACCCTGCACTATTCAGGTCTATGCTGTAGTGGCTTTAAAATAGGCCCACAAATTCTTTTTTACTGCCTCAATTCTCTTCCCTTCAAGAGGAATCTAATTCCTTTCCCTTTGAGTGTGGGCTAGACAGAGTGACTTGCTTCTAATGAATAGAACATGGCAAAAGTGATGTATGTTACTTCTGAGACTAAGTCAGGAAAGACATGGTGGCTTCCACCTTGCTCTCTCTTGGACACTCATTCTGGATGAAGCCAGCTGCCCTGTTGGAAGGACACCCAAGCCATCCTATAGAGAAGGCTACATGGCAAGGGACTGAGGCCTCCTACAAACAGCCAGGTGAGTAAGCCATCTTGGAAATGAAACTTCCAGCCCCAGTTGAGCCTTCAGATAACGGCAGCCCTGGCTGACATCTTGATTGCAACCTCATGAAAAGACACTGAGCCAGAACCACTCAATTAATCTTCTCCAAAATTCCTGCCCTGCAGAAACTGTGAACTAATACATGCTTGTTTGTTTGTTTGAGGCAAGGTCTAACTCTGTCACCCAGGCTGGAGTGTAGTGACATGATCATGGCTTACTGAAGTCTTGAACTCCTGGGATCAAATGATACTCCTGCCTCAGTCTCCCAAGTAGCTGGGACTACAGGCATGCACCACCATGCCCAGCTTCTTGTTTTTAAATTGCTATGTGTTGGGGTAAGTTACTCAGCAATAGATAATACATGTATATATCTCTTGTTCATTCTTTAAAATAATTTGAAAATCAAGATTCAAAATCTATGGTTATGCACACACATGTACAGCTTGATGAATGTCTATATACATATGCATTATTGAAATTGTTATAGAACATTTCTGGCATCTCTTCCCAATCCACACTTGCCTCACACCCAGGTTACCACTGTTCTAATCTCCTGCACCATGTATTATTTTGCCTGCTCTTGAAGTTGACATAAATGAAAGTATATATTATATATTCTTTTGCTCAAAATTGTGTAATTCATGCATATTGTTATATATATACATAAATGTATTTTTTAAATTGCCATGAAGCTTCCATCTTATGACTACATTGTCATTATTTCTTCCATTCCCCTGTTGGTAGCCCAGATTATTCTTTAAAATAATCTAAGTAAAAGCAATTTTCTCAGTTGCCCTCGGTCCATTCTGCACCATCTTTAAACACCTTCTTTCCTAGTCCACAGAGCCCACAGGTTAATTTGTTTCTCTTCATGGAGGAGCTCAGAAGAGGGTCTTCTCTGCCTCTCCATCCCCTCCCCCATCTGCCCAGCCCTGCATCCCTGGCCTCTGCCCTGCTTTCCTCTTGAAACTGCTCCCCTAAAACAAGCTAGTCACCTCCTGACTGCCAATTCCATCCACCCTTCTGCAACCCTCATTCTTCTGACTTAGTTCCTGCCTTTGACTCTGGTGATGAACCTGGGCTTCCTTGATTCCTGTTCCTTCTACCCCTGACTTCTCTTACATCTCTCTTGGTTATTCTCTGCTGTCTTAGTCAGGTCTTCCATATAAAAATGGCATAAACTGAGTGACTTATAGACAACAGAAATTCATTTCTCACAGTTCTGCAGGCTGAAAATTTCTAGACCAAGACACCAGTGGATTTGGTGTCTGGTGAGGGCCCACTTGCTGGTTCATAGATAGCACCTTTGAGCTGTGTCCCCACCAGGTGGAAGGGGAACAGGGTGTCTCTTTTATAAGGCCACTAATTCCACTCCTGAGGACTCTGCCATTATGACCTAATCACCTCCCAAAGGCCCCACCTCCTAATACCCTTGGAGGTTAGGTTTCAACTTATGCCTTTTGAGGGGGCATAAACATTGAAACCATAGTGTCTGCCTACCTTTTCAATATGGACAACCTTTATGCTTCTTCCTGTTTCTCTGTTTTCTTTTCTTTCTACCCATTAATTAATTAATCTAGACTCTGGATTCCAGAGACAGCTTGATTACTTTCAGGAGGATCTGTGTTAGTTTGGACTTGACCTTCTGATCCTCCAGGGCTGATACTGATTGAATGCTACATATTGAGT
>CAUYQG010245991.1:0-11451 GCA_963574415.1 Tarsius wallacei | reverse complement strand
TATTTTAAATAAAAAACTTTAAGTCATAAAAGAAAAAATATGAAGTCACAACTGACCCCAAAGAAATACAAAAGCTTATCAGAGATTACTATACACCCCTGAATGGAAACAAACTTGAAAACCTAAATGAAATGGAGGACTTCCTTACATCACATAACCTCCCCAGGCTGAAACATGAAGAAACTGAGACCCTAAATAGACCAATAACAACCCAGGAAATTGACTATGTCATAAGAAAACTACCTACAAAAAAAAAAGCCCTAGACCAGATGGCTTTTCACAGAATTCTACAAAACATACAAAGAGGAGCTGGTACCAATCCTATTGAAAGTATGCCAGGCAATTGAGAAAGTTGGAACTCTCCCAAAGCATTTTATAAAGCTAACATTACATTGATACCCAAACTGGGTAAAGATCCAACAAAGAAAGAGAACTACAGGCCAATATCCTTGATGAACATAGATGCTAAAATTCTCAACAAGATTCTTGCAAACCAGATCCAACAACACATCTCAGAAATCATCCACCATGACCCAATAGGCTTCATCTCCAGGATGCAGGGCTGGTTCAACATCCTCAAGACCATAAATGTAATTAAATACATAAACAGATATAAAGACAAAAGCCACATGATCATATCATTAGATACAGAAAAAGCTTTTGATAAAATCCAGCACCTCTTCTTGATAAAAACCCTTGAACATCTAGGCATAGACAGAACATACCTCAAAATAGTAAGAGCCATCTATGACAAACCCACAGCCAACATACTGCTAAACAGACAGAAATTGGAATGATTTCCCTGAAACTGGAATAAGACAAGGATGCCCACTCTTACCCCTCCTGTTCAACATAGTATTGGAAGTCCTAGCTACAGCAATCAGACAAGAGAAGGAAACTGGGGTATCCAGATAGGAAAAGAGAAGGTCAAGTTATCCCTCTTTGCAGATGACATGATTCTATACCTTGAAAACCCAAGAGAATGTGTCAAAAACCTTCTTGCACTGATAAAGGACTTTAGCAAAGTCTCAGGGTATAACATAAATGTGCAAAAGTCAGTCACATTCCTATACACCAACAATAAATAAACAGAAACCCAAATAGAAAGCACGATCCCACATATAATAGCCAGAAAAAAATGAAATACCTTGACATCTTCCTAGCCAGAGAAGTCAAAGTCCTTTACAAGAAAACTACAAAACACTGCTCAAGAAATCAAAGATGAAACAAATGGAAAAATATTCCATGCTCATGGATTGGAAGAATCAGCATTGTTAAGATGTCCATCCTACCCAAGGCAATCTACTGGTTTAATGCAAGACCCTTTAAGTTACCAACAGCATTCTTCTCAGACCTGGAAACAACAATACAGGAATTCATATGAAAACATAAATGACCATGAATAGCCAAAACAATCCTCAGAAAACAAAACAAAACAAAACAAAACAAAACAAAGCAGGAGGTATCACGTTCCCAGAGTTTAAGCTTTATTATAAAGCTACATTAACCAAAACAGCCTGGTATTGGTACGAGAATAGGTATATAGGCCAATGGAACAGGATAGATATTCCAGAAGCAAAACCTCAATTTTTCAACTAACTCATCTTTGACAAAGCCTCCACCATCAACCCCTGGGGAGAGAATAACCTATTCAGTAAATGGTGCTGGGAAAACTGGCTGACCACATACAGAAGATTAAAACAAGACCTCTACCTATCACCATGCACAAAAATAAACTTCGTATCAAAGACCTAAATGTAAAACCTCAAACTATAAGGACCTTAGAAAATGCAGGAGACACCCTTATGGAAATTGGAACTGGCAACTAATTCCTGATGAAAACCCCAATTGCCCATGACATAAGAGATAAGATAGACAAGTGAGACCTCATCAAACTGACAAACTTCTACCAACCCAAATAAGCTATTAAGAGAGCGGGGAGAGAATTCACAGACTGGGAAAAGATATTTGCCAACTGTATATCTGACAAAGGTCTGACATCTAGGATCTACTTGGACTCCAAACGTGCTGAAAAGAAAAAACAAACAGCCCCATTACAAAGTGGGCAAAAGATATGAATAGATACTTCCCAAAAGAAGACATATGAGCAGCCAACAGATACATGAAAAAATGCTCAACCTCACTTATTATCAAAGAAATGCAAATTAAAACCACACTGAGATACTACCTAACTTCAGTCAGGATGGCCATCATCAATAACTCAAAAAACAGATGTTGGAGAGGATGTGGTGAAAAGTGAACACTTCTACACTGTTGGTGGGAGTGTCAACTAGTACAACCTCTGTGGAAAACTGTGGGCGATTCCTAAAAGATCTAAAAATCAATCTCCCATACGACCTCACAATTCCCCTGCTGGGAAAATACCCGGAGGAACTCAAATCACTTTATGAAAAAGATACCTGCACATGCATGTTTATTGCAGCATTCTTTGCAATAGCAAAAACATGAAACCAACTGTGCTGCCCAACGAAAGAGGACAGGATAAAAAAAATGTGGTACATATACACGATGGAATATTGTGCAGCCATAAAGAAGGATAGAGTTATAAACTTTGCAGCAACATGGATGGACTAAGAGTCTAAACTGAATATCACATGTTCTCACTCTTAATGGACCTTGATCAACTATCATAATACTATAAGAAAGGATTGGCAGTAGTGGGAAATGGGAGGGTGGGGGTGGGAGTGGCAGTAGTGGCAAACTGCCAGGGGAGGGGGACAAACCTCATCAACAAGGGTACCTGCATAATGACCATTTGTATACCTAACCCTGAATTATACCTCACATATTTATCATAATAAAAATCTATAAAAGAAAAAAATTTTTCTTAATTCAAACAGTCCAGAAGAATGAAAGGTAAAAAGGTAAACAGAGGAAACAAATGCTAACAGTTTCTTCTAGATATTTTCTAAATACATACAGATAGAGGTATAGTGTTTCATAATACAAATCAGAGCATATTATGCATAATGTTCTTCAACTTGCTTTTTTTCTTGCATTCGATGAAATGACTCAGACATCTTGTCAATATTATTGTAAATAGCTTTGCTTAATTATAGCTGGCATTCGCTATTATGTGCCTATATCTTTATTTAAGTGGTCAGTCTTCTATTGATGTATGTTGCCTTAAGCATGGGTTTCCCAGTAGCATTGGCTGAGATGGGATTTTTAATAAATGTGATTTATCAAGGGACTGTGTGAGGCAGAAGGCCAGAGGAAGAACCCAGGCAATCCTACGTCCTCTAGAGACGATGCCATGAGTTAAGTTGCTAGTAGCCAGTCCTCACTGCTATTTGATGGGAGGAATGCCAACCCATTAAATGGATCTGGATGGGACACCCACAAGCATCAGCTATGTGTATTTACGTGGTTTCCAGTTTTCTTTTTTCCATATTAACCAGGAAATAATGAACATTCTCATAGTGGTCACATCTTAGTATGTGGTAAAAAACTCATAGAAGTGAAATTCCAAACTGAAAATGTGATAGCAAAGCCAGAAGCCCACACAATGTCCATTTTTTCTTCTTCCTTACTGACAGAATAACAATTCGTTGGCTGCATCAACATTCCTAGTTTAAAAAAATTATACTTCTCAGAGTATGACAGAGTCGCTGTTTTGACCAATAAGATATGTGAAGTAATTAGATATAGCTTCCAGGAAATCTCCCTCGGGGGAGTGATGGAAGGCAGTGGTAGCCACGTTCACTTGGGACATGTCCTTTGTCCACTTGACTGTCATCTTTTTCCCGCTCAGAACAAAGATGTGATGCTGGAATGGTGCAGACATCTTGTGATTTTGAGGCAGTGGGTCCTCAGTAGTCTAAGCAGGAGACATTCTGGAATATTATGTAGGATGTTAAGCAGCCCTGGACTCCCTAGCACTGGCTTCTATTTATGTGAGGGGAAAATGCCCTGTTTAATCTTCTAACGAATGCAAAATGTGTGCATTTAAAGGTTGGGACACACAGTGGAGTTTGATTTCATGGGACATTAGTCTCTAAAGGAGGGTCTCTCAACCTCAGCATTATTGATATTTGGGCCTGGAAATTCTTTGTTTTGCGGGGTTGTCCTGTAACTTGTTGGATGTTTAGAGAACCCCTGGCCTTTACCCATTATATACCTGTATTTTCAACCCTTCCCAATTCCGACAAGCATATCTTCAGACAAAGCTGAATATCTTTTAGTTGAGAGCGACTGCTCTGAAATAAAAGTGTCAGGCAAAAATAATATGTGATAAAAAATCCACTGGGAAATCCATGAAATCATTGATAAAACACAGGATTCACGCATTCCTTAAAGAATATTTACTAAAGGGCTATTATGTGATATGTGCTGCTCTTGGGGCTAGCGCTGGGACAGTAGGCAAGACACATAGAAAATAAGCTCTCTGCCTCTCTCTGAGTTTACATTCTACCAGGGAAAACAACCCCCCAAATTTATTTATAAAAACTGTGTATTTATTCTTCCATGTTTAAACTTCAGTCCCCTTCAAAGTCTTCATTAGATTCAATACATCTATCGAGCTGCTTTCTCCACTGCTCAAAACAGTTTTTGAACTCATCCATTCAGATGACTTTTAGTGCTTCTACCATTTTTTGTTTCACTTCTTCCACATCAGTAAAACATTTCTCTTTGAGGACTTTTTTGTCTGGGGAAAGAAAAAATAGTTGCTTGGGGTGAGATTGGTGAATAAGGGAGGTTGGGACATGGGGTCATGACGTTTTTGGTCAAAAACTGCTGAACACTCAGCACGATGTAGGCAGGTGTGCTTGTAAATCACCCATCATAAAATGGGCAAATGTGTTAAAAAATCTCAAAAAAAGGTAGTATCTAAGTGTGGTTTTGATTTGCATTTCTTTGATATTATTGAGGCTGAACATTTTTTCATGTATCTGTTGGCTGCTTGTGTGTCTTCTTTTGGGAAGTATCTATTCATATCTTTTGCCCATTTTTTTTTAACTTTTAATTTTTTTATTTTAAAGATGTGGGGTACAATTCAAGGTTAGGTATACAATTGTTCGTTATGCAGGTACCTTTGTTGATGAAGTGTGCCCCCACTTCTCCAGGCAGATTCCCACTACAGCAAATCCTGCTTCTCCACTCCCCTCCCAGCAATTTCTCCCTACTGCCAATCTTTTTCTTATAGTATTATGATAATTGTTCAAGGTCCACTTATGAGTGAGCACATGTGATACTCAGTTCTTTGTTTCTGTGAAAGATCACTCAGTATTATAGACTCTGAGTTCATCCAGGTTACTGTGAAGTTCATGATTTTGTTCTTCTTTATTTGCCCACATTTTTTTTTTAGTTGGAGTCTCACTCTGTCACTCAGGTTGGAGTGCCGTGGCACACTCATGGCTGCTCCAGCATCAACCTGCTGGGCTCTGGTGATCCTTCTGCCTCAGCCTTCCAAGTAACCAGAACTACAGGCGCGCACTACTGTGCCCAGCTAATTTTTAAAAAAATCTATTGTAGAGATGAGGTCTCAACAAGTTGCCCAGGCTGGTCTCGAGCCTGCAGACTCAGGCAATCCACTTGCCTCGACCTCCCAAAGTGATGGGATTACAGCCTGAGCCACCGAGCCCAGCCTTGCCCACTTTTTAATAGGGTTGTTTGCTTTTTTCCTTTTGGCATGTTTGAGTTCCTTGTAGGTCCTGGATGTTAGGCCTTTGTCAGATACACAGTTGGTAAATATTTTTTTCCCATTCTGTGGGCTGTCTCCTGCTTTCTTGATGGTTTCTTTTGCTATGCAGAAGTTTTTCAGTTTGATGAGGTCCTGCTTGTCTATCTTAACTCTTATGGCATGGGCTTTAACTCTAGTCAGTATGGCCATCATTAATAACTCCAAAACAACAGATGCTGGCGAAGATACGGAGTAAAGGAAACACTTCTATACTGCTGGTGGAAATGCAAACTAGTTCCACCTCTATGGAAAACAGTGTGCTGATTTCTAAAAGAATTAGACATTGACCTTCTATATGACCCAGTAATCCGCCTTCTGGGAATATACCCGGAGGAACTCAAATCATTCTACCAAAAAGATACCTGCACATGCATGTTTATTGCAGCACTATTCACAATAGCAAATCATGTAACCAAACACGCTGCCCATCAACACTTGAATGGATAAAAAATAGTGGTACATATACATGATGGAATATTATGCAGCCATAAAGAAGGACAAACTTATGGACTTTGCAGCACCTTTGATGGATTTAGAGTCTGTAAAACTCGGTGATCTATCAAAGAAACAAAGAACTGAGTACCACATATCCTCACTCATATGTGGTCCCTGAACATTTATCATAATACTACAAGAAAGGGTTTGGCAGTAGTGGGACACTGCCAGGAGTGGGGTGGCATAACACTAATAAGGGTACCTGATCCTAAACCAGGTCAAGTGAGGACCAACGGGAGGCTCAGACTTCACCTGTACATTGACCGCTTATGTACTGAATCCTGCATTGTACCCTACATCTTTAAAATAAAATAATTTAAAAAAAGAATCTTAAAAAAAAATATTCACTGAAGCCAAACACAGCTTCTCACAACAATGATAGCTGATACACTGATGCCACTGGGTTCCTAGAACACTTATCTAGCAGGGCAAACATGTATTACAAGAAGCCCACCGTCCAAAAGATAATTCCATTTTTTGGGGGTCCACATATAAATGTAAACAAATATGTGTGTGTGT
Organism: Tarsius wallacei; assembly: GCA_963574415.1. Classification (NCBI taxonomy): domain Eukaryota; kingdom Metazoa; phylum Chordata; class Mammalia; order Primates; family Tarsiidae; genus Tarsius; species Tarsius wallacei. Next base: position 4,733 of record CAUYQG010245991.1, on the reverse strand, counting down.
GTGTGTGTGTGTGTGTATACCTGGGCATTTAAGATCTTGGTGTATATTTTGTATCATTACCAATAATGATAAGCAATGGTTTGGAGTAGTGATCTGTACACTACAGCACATGGCAAAACTGGCCCACCAACTGTTTATAAATAAAGTTTTATTGGAACACAGTCATACCCATTCATGATCTATTGTCTATGGCTGCTTTCATGTTACAATGGTAATAATGGCAGAGTTGACTAGTTATGACAGATACCTTATGGCACATAAAACCTAAAATATTTACTATCTGGCCCTTTGCAGAAAATATTTGCTGACCTCTGACTTAGAGATTTTACAGAGATTTCTCATAGTTCACAGAATAAGTTACATGCATTATCTCATTTGTCCCCAAAAGAATCCTCTGATATAGTTGTTTCCCTTCTCATTTTATAGGTTAGAATTTGAAAGGAGGAATGACTTGCTCATATTCACTCAGCAGTTCAGGATGGTTGGTGTGCTGGAAAGACTGTAATTATAAATAGGGTTGTCATGGAAGAACTCACCAGGAAGGTGACAGGGACGTGAACGCGGAATGAAGAGAGACATGTGGATACTGGGAGACAGGCATTCTTGGCAGAAGGAAGGCACACCCTGTGCTTGAGGAGCAGTCAGAGGTTAGCCAATTGAGCATGAGGGGGATGAAGTTTGAGAGGAATGGACAGGAAGGTGGTGCAGAGATTTGATTTTTACTCTGTGACACGAGATCCATGGAAAGTTTTGAAGAAAGGAGTGGCATGATCTGACTTAGGGTTCTACAGAAAACACCAGTTCCTTGTGCAGAGTAGACCAGAAGGCCAAGAAGTAGAAGCAGGGAGCTCAGTTGGAGATGAAATGGGAGGTAGAACCTGCTGTGTGAGAAGAGGTTGAATTCTGAATGTATTTTGAAGGGAGCCTTGATAGTGGAGGATTGGATGGGTGAGAAAAGATTGAGGGAGAAAGAGGAGTCCAGAGGACACCAACAATTTTGTCTCGAGAACTGGTAAGGTGAAATAATTTGACTGAGACAGGAAAGCAGATTTGGAATGGGTTTAGGAATCAGGAGTTCAATTTTGGACATGTCACATTTGAGTTCTTGCTATGCCAACCATACTTTTGGGACTGCTGTGGACTAAAGAAAGAAGCAAAAGGAATATGTATAATCATTTATTTAGGCCTTCACACCAACTCACCCCACTTTAATAGAACTATAGGTTTCCCAACAGTGAATAGAGAGTGGGTGGAGAATTCTCAAGGGCTTCTGGCGTGCTTGAAAACCTTCAAGGGTTTGCCCACCTTTTCTGTAAAGGGCTAGATAGTACATATTTTAGGTTTTGTGGACTGTGTTAGTCGGCTAGGGTTACCATAACGGAATGCCATAGACTGGGTGGATTAAGCAACAGAGATTTATTTTCTCACACTCCTGAAGACTGGAAACCCAGGATCAGGGTGCCAGCTTGGTTGGGTTTTGGTGAGGGCTCTCTTCCTGGTTTGCATATGGTCACCTTCTTGCTATGTCTTCACATGGTAGGGAGAAGAAGTTGGAAGGTGGGGAGAGAGAGACAGATGGGGAGCGGAGAGGGGAGAGAGAGAGAGAGAGAGAGAAAGAGAAATTATTTCCTTTTTAAAAAATAAGGCCAAAGTCCTATAAGGCTCCACCCTTATGTTCTCATTTAATCTTAATTACCTCCGAAAGATGCTGTCTCCAGACAGTATTATTGGGGGTTAAGGCTTCAACATGAGAATCTTGAGGGGACACAATTTAGTTCATAGCATGAGCCATACAGACTCAGTTGCAACTAATCAACTTTGCTTGGTGTGAAAACAGTCATAGACAAGGTATAAACACATGGGCATGACTGTATTCCAACACAACATATTCACAAAATAGGCAGCAGGGTAGCTTTGGCTTCTGGGGCCTAATTTTCCAACCCTTGATTTATGCCACTTTGCTGAAGTATAACACATGCTAATAGATTTATTTACTCTTAGGATTGAGAGGATAATAATATATGCAAACACAACCTAGTACAGAGTCTGGCATATAGTAGGTGTCAACATATATTTGCTTTATTTAATGCTCAAGTTGACACATTGTTCTTTAAAACAGAATGTGGCTACCTGTTTTCTTAAATTGGCTTTTCTTGTTCCACCCCAATCATTTTTATGCCCCTGGAATTGCTCTCATGACTCCTGACCTTATAGTGGCATTGGATCTGACATGTGCACGAGGGTTCAAAGTCAAGGTTAAATGAGTGCTTGATGCAATATCATTGTGTCACTAAATCATCTCTAGTATGGCTGTACCCAGTTACATTCCCATAAACAGTGTAGACTGCAGAGAAAGTGTCCTAGGTACCAGAAGTTTGATCATTTACTCATGTATTTTTCTCTACATTTAAGACAGAGCATGAGAAAGTTAGACCCATTTATTACTAGAACCTGGGGAAAAAGCTAAGGACTTCTCTGTGGTTCTGAACTTTTTCTGGAACAATGGATAAGGAGTTTTGTACAGGGAAACAGAACCTGGAGTGTTTGGATGGATTGATAAGATGGTGATCTATTTTGATGTGACTGCTAGGGCTGTTAAGGGCTGCTGCTACTGAGTCTTGTAATTACAAAAATATTGCCTGTTCGTGCTCTCTTTATACCTGTTTCCTGTGTGCCACCAATGGGAAAGATATAACACATAGGAAGAGCCAGATTCTTCAACAGAAATATTGCTTTGCATGCTTTTCTTCCATTGGTTTCTTCTTCTGGGAGAAATTAGAAGAAAAGAAACAAGTCAGTGAGTGGCAGGAATCAGATAGCATATTTGGGATCTGCAAACGAATACTGAAAATGCAAACTAGTCTGGTGATTTGTAGTTGTATTGGAGCAGGTGCCCAAACCAGTGGTGTTAATAACGGAATTTTGGACTTCTCAATAGTTATAATCCTGCGCACATTTGAATAAGACACATGGTCACCTGGATAGCACCTCTCAAAGCCCCCATGCCTAAAAAAATACCCACATTATTATTTGCATCTTGAACTCTGTGCTAGAGGGCTCAAAGTTTACTCTAAAGTGTTTTTCCTTTGTGGAGCAGAAAGAACATGAACTTTGACTTCTGTTCACAACTTAAGGTTTGTTTGAGCACTGTGTTAATTAGCTATTGCTGCATAAGAAATCACTCCAAATCTTAAGGGCTTAAAACACCAATAAACATTTGTTGCCTCATAGTTTCTGTGTGTCTAGGCTTCAGAAGTGGCTTTACTGGGGAGTTCTGGTTTGAGGTCTCTCTTGAGATTTCAATCCAAGCATCTGCTGGTCTCATTGTCATCTGAAGGCTTGGCTATAGTGGACTGGAGGATTCAGTTGCAAGAAGACTCATTTATGTGGCCAGCATGCTGGTGCTGACTGTTGACAGGAGGCCTCAGTTCCTCTCCACACGAGCCTTTTCAAGAGTCTGCTTGAGTGTCTTCGTGGCATGATTGTATGACTTCCCCAAGAGTGAGCTAAGAGACCAAGGCATAAGTTACAAAGACTTTAGGAATCAGTTCATAAATCAGGCACCATCATTTTCATAATATTCTACAATGCTCAGCCCCATTTAATGAGAGAGGCATGTATACAGTTGGCAATTTTCCCCCCCAGATTGTGGGCTGTCTCCCTGCTCCCTTGATCGTTTCTTTGGCTTTGCAGAAGCTTGTCAGTTTGATGAGGTCCCACTTGTCTATCTTATCTCTTATGGCATGGGCATTTGGAGTTTTGATCAGGAATTGGTTGCCAGTTCCAATTTCCACAAGGGTGTCTTCTGCATTTTCTAAGGTGCTTATAGTGTGAGGTTTTGTGTTTAGGTCTTTGATCCATTTAGAGTTGATTTTTGTGTATGGTGATAGGTAGGGGTCTTGTTTTTTTTTTTTAAATCAATATTTTTTATTTTAAAATTGTGGGGTACAGTTTAGGGTTAGGTATACAAATATGCATCGTTCAGGCACCCTTGTTGATAAGGGGTGTCTCCCCATCCCCAGACAGATACTGACTACCGTTAATCCCACCTCCCTTCCCCTCCCCCCCATAGTTTCCCACCAATGTCAATCCTTTTCTTATAGTATTATGATAGATGTTCAAGGTCTACTATATGAGTGAGAACATGTGATACTCAGATCTTTGTTTCTGTGAGTGATCAATCAGTATTATAGACTCCAGTTCCATCCAGGTTGCTGTGAAATTCATGATTTTGTTCTTTTTTTATGGCTGCGTAGTATTCCATCGCGTATATGTACCACATTTTTAAAATCCAGTCCTCTTTTGATGAACACATGGTTGGTTCCAGGTTCTTGCCATTGTGAACAATGCTGCGATAAACATACGTGTGCAGGTATCTTTTTTATAGAGTGATTTGAGTTCTTCAGGGTATATTCCCAGCAGGGGGATTGTGGGGTCATATGGGAGGTCGATATTTAGAGCTTTTAGGAAACACCACACTGTTTTCCACAGAGGTTGCACTAGTTTGCACTCCCACCAACAGTGTAGAAGTGTTCCCTTTTCACCACACTCTCTCCAGCAACTGTTATTTTTTGAGTTATTGATAATGGCCACTCTGACTGGAGTTAGGTAGTAGCTCAGTGTGGTTTTGATTTGCATCTCCCTGATGATTAGTGAGGTTGAACATTTCTTCATGTGTCTGTTGGCTGCTCGATGTCTTCCTTTGAGAAGTGTCTGTTCATATCTTTTGCCCA
>CAUYQG010245985.1:0-17087 GCA_963574415.1 Tarsius wallacei | reverse complement strand
TTTTTGAGTTGGAGTCTCACTCCGTCGCCCAGACTGGAGTGCAGTGACCGCTCTCGGCCACCGCAGCCTCTACCTGCTGGGCTCCGGCGATCCTTCCACCTCAGCCTTCCAAGTAGCTGGAACTACAGGCGCGTGCTACCACGCCCGGCTAATTTTTTGATTTATTGTAGAGATGAGGTCTCGCCAAGTTGCCCAGGGGGGTCTCAAACCCGGGGGCTCAGGCAATCCACTCACCTCAGTCCCAAGGCGCGGGATTGCAGGCTGAGCAAACTTTCTCACTAGGTGGCGAGGGAGGAAGGTCTGTGATATTCTGGCCCCTTGAGTGACCTCTGAGGCTGCAGGCAAGTCCTGTCCCCTGCGTTCCTTTCTCCCCTGTGGTAGCTTGCTAGAAAGGCCATGGTGGCAACTCACATTTGCATGGCATTACTTCATTTGGAAAGTACTTTCACATATTCTATCTTAATTAACCTTTAACAACTGTGTGAGGTAGGTAAGTATGATGTTATTATGCCCATTAGACATAAAACTGAGACGCAAAGGATAATGTTCTCCTAAGAGACAAAATTGGGTCTCAAATTCGGAGATTCTCCCTCCAAGTTGCATCTTTTCTCCACCATCCCTGTGTCCTGAAGACTATTGTCCCATTCCTTTGGGAACCACATTTTCTTACTCCAAATAGTAGGTTTGCTCCTGTGTCCCTTCATCTTTTTTTTCCTTTTCAAACTTTCCCTGACTCCCCACCCTCCTGACTTGGATGTCCAGGTCAGAGCCTCCAGCCCTAAACTGGGGAGGCCAAACCTCTCCACCTTCATCTCTGTCGTGAAGGTCACTTCCAAACCTTGCCTGACAGCATGATGCTCCCTCAAAATCTGCTGTCCCCAGCTTTCCTCTACTACCCACGTAAGAAATGACCACATGGTCAAGCGCAATGGCTTGTCTGTAATCCCAGTGCTTTGAGAGGCCAAGGTGGGAGGATCACTTAAGGCCAGGAGTTCAAGACCAGCCTAGGCAACATAGCAAGACCTCATCTGTACAAAAAAAATTAGCTGGGCATGATGGCATGCACCTGTAGCCCCAGCTAATCAGGAGGCTGAGGCAGGAGTTCAAGGCTGCAATGAGTTATGATCATGCCACTTTACTCAAGCCTGAATGACAGAGCAAGACCCTGTCAAAAGAAGGAGGGAAGGAGGGAAGGAAGGAAGGAGAAGGGAAGAGAAAGGAAGGAACAGGGAGGGAAGGAGAGGGAGGCAGAGAGAGGGGGATAAAAGGAGGGAGGGAGAGAAGAAGGAAGGGAAGGAGGGAGGGAGGAAGGAGAAGGGAAGAGAAGGGAAGGAACAGGGAGAGGGAGGGAGGTAGTGGGGGATAAAGGAGGGAGGGAGAGAGGGAGGGAGAGAGGGAGGGAGAGAGGGAGGGAGAGAGGGAGGGAAGGGGAAGGGAGGAAGGAGGAAGGAAGGAAGGAAGGAAGGAAGGAAGGAATCATCTCTCCCTTCTCTGCCTCTAGGCCTAGAATCTAGTATTTCCACAGATAACTTAATGCCCTGAGATATTATGAATGACTTTTTTACACGTTGGTTCCCTCACTAGAGAGTCCAATCCTTTAGGGCAAGTACATAATCTTTTCATCTTATATCCCCAGTGCCCAACAGTAAGAGTTTTGCCAAAATGTTTGCTGCTGAATTTTTGTTGAAAGACGTGCAGTGGAGTGGTGAAGTCAAAGAGCCTAGAATTACAATCCCAGCTGCACTGCTTGCAAGCCACAGCATTTGGACATGTGAGTCTCCTCATCTGTAAGCTAGGACAAAAATAGTAACTACTTCATGAAGTTATACTGTGAGGTTTTCATGAATGAGTTAATAACATTTTATCTAATCTACAGTGCCCCTGTTGTGTTAGGTCCAACCAAGAAAAAAAATGCTGCTAACTAATCTGTGACACAATGCCTTTTTTAAGTCAATGTCAGAGATGTTTAAAATGTGGGGAGAGGCTGGGCACCATGGCTCATGCCTGTAATCCCAGCATTTTAAGAGGTCAAGGCAGGAGTATCGCTTGAGGCCAGGAGTTCAAAACCAGCCTGGGCAACATAGCAAGACCCCATCTCTACAAAAAACTAGCCAGGCATGATGGCATATGCCTGTAGTCCTAGTTATGTGGTAGGCAAGGTGAGAAGATGGCTTAAGCCCAGGAATTGGGGGCTGCAGTGAGCTATGATCATGCCACTGCATTTCAGCCTGGGTGGCATAGCAAGACCCTATCTCTAAAAATAATAATAATAATGTAGGAAGAATGCACTTTAGAACTGATGAGCAATGTCTATGTGAAACCCACAGAACAGCGGCTGGCACACAGTGCAAACAGGGAAATGAGAGCTGCTGTCATTGTGAAATTGCATTCTCATGAGAGCCCTGTGATGAGTCAAGTCAACCCTCATTTTACAGATGAGGAAACAGAAATTCAGAGGTGAAGTAGCTTGACCAAGCTCCCATAGCCAGTGAGTCCTCAGCAGGCACTTAAACCTGCCTTGAGGTGCAATAATCTGTAGTTATTACCATCGCTGGCAGCCGCCCACCGAGCTCCCAGGGAGTTAGGAGCTGGGTTTTTTCTCAATTGCATTCACTCTCCTAAATCCAGGTTTTGCCCCCTCTGGTATAATTACTCTCCTTCTTCCTCCCCCTCCTCCTTTGCACTTGGCTTCCATCTTTTTACTTTTCTGTTAATGGCTTCAGGTTTTACTGTATCTGCGTTTTGAAGTGTAAGCAACCTCAAATCTTTTGTGGCAGTAGAAGAGGTATAAATAAATATAAGGGCAAAAATTGCCTTTTAAAGATAGCAAGAGAGAGAGAGTTTGCCTATATCCACACAGTGGGGGGGGGGGTGGCCTGCACGTGGACACCCCTGGGATAGAAGTGCCCATGGGCATCCTACTCTCTGGTGCCCTCCAACCATCTCTGAGAACCTTGGATGCTAAGTGTCCTGACAAAAATGCAGAAAGCCCCACCTGCCTCTCAAGCTGGTGGCCTGCCACACCAAACTCTTTTTCCCATGACCCAGTGAGATACTATAAGATGGAGGAGAGGTTTTTTAGAGGGAGGGAGGGGGTGACAATTAACCCTTTTAGAACCTTCCCTGGCTTGGTTGGAACACCCAAAAAGAAGCATCTACTTGTTTCTAGCTCACTATTGCAATGAATCTGAGGCAAGGGAGGGAATCCTATTAGCTCCAAATAAAACCCATGTAAAAGGTATATATTACTGTTTTAAACATCAGAAAAGAAGTCTTCAGGCCAGGATCAGTGGCTTATGTCCATAATCTCAGCACTCTGAGAGGTTGAGGAGGGAGGATCACTTGAGCCCAGGAGTTAGAGACCAGTCTGGGCAGCATAGCAAGACCTTGTCTCTACAAAAGAACAAAAATTAGTTCAGCATGGTGTCACATGCCTATAGCCCCAGCTATTTAGGAGGCTGAGACGAGAGGATCACCTAAGCCCAGGATGTTGAGGCTGCAGTGAGCCATGATGGCACACGCCACTGCACTCCAGCCTGGGTGACACACTGAGACTCTGACTCAAAAATAAATAAATAAATGGAAGTCTCCAGAACATACTTAATTTGGGATTTTGTATGAGTTTCCCTACAAGACTTGTGACAGCCCATGGCTGTCACAGGTCACAGTAAGATGCCACTTCTGCATCATGTCCCCAAGTGATGAGCCCAGATATCAATCCTGCCAACTTCATCAAGCTTGCCACACTCACACTGAAAGATAACAAATACAGCATCAGAATGTCCTGAGTACTTTCCTCCCCAAGCAGGGAGGCCATGGACTGGCTAGAGGGTTGTATTTGTGATCGCTTGGGTTTGTCAGGGCAGGATCAGGGATGATCAGGGTGGAGGGGACTTCTCCAAAACTTCTCCCCACTTTCTCACATGGCCTGTGGCCTGTTAGGTCAAGGGCTGGATGAGGAAGAGTTTACAAAGGACAGCTGCATCCGGGAGCTTTGCCATTGAGCCTACTACTCCAGTCCCGAATAGAACGTACTCTAGGCTCAGATCCATCAGACAAAGAAAGACATATCAGCAGAGGAGGGGAAAGATGAAAACGGGCGTGCGGCCCTTCGTTCACGTACGTGCAGTTCATCTCTAAGGCTTCCAAGAACGCAGCCGCACACCAAATCCCTTCCGATGCTGTCTGCCTCTGAGCCTCCTGCGTGATAATCCTCTTAATGGAATATTTAAGAAATCGGATATAAATCACCAACCTTTTATCTCACCTGCAGATTCATATACCATAGGACGCATTGTGTATATGTCTATTTACAGATAGATGGCTGCAGGTGCCCTTTGGAATGAATATTGCCATGTTTTTAGGCTCGATATGTTTTTCAACATCTGAATCTATTTTTTTCTGGAGATATGGGTACAAAAATATACATTTTAGAGATCAGAGCCCAGAAAATAGATGTACCCAGAGACATTTTAAAATTAAAATACACATCCCTCTGAAAACCTTTTTTTTTTTTTTGTCATTCGCAACCAACACAAATGCTTATTGTTATGACGCGCCCATAAATAACTTGATTTTGGCATATGCTTTCATACCAAACAGAAAATGCATAAATTAAACTTGATTTACAACCTTTTTCATTTTTATTAGCACTGCTCTGAAGAGTTTATGTAAGCGACGTGCCAGAGCAGTTATGCCAAATGTTTTAAGGCGTTGATATTGATATTATATAAATTAAGGTGTTTTAATTTGCATTCTTTAATTAACTAAATACTGGCAGAAAAATAAAACACAAGGGCAGCCCTGACTTATTGCCTCTATTAAACTGCTGACATGTCCAAAAAGATGCTTTAAGTAATCCAATTCATGCGGGGGGTGGGAGGGGGATTTAACACACTCATATTTGGCAAAACATATTGGGGTTTAAGAAACTAATATCCTGCTTTGCTTGCAGAGTGGGAATGGGGTGGGTGTGTTCTAAGAAGCTAGGATTCGTGTCCCCAAGAAAGACATTGACCAAATGCTTTAACTCTCCATCTTTCCCAGGCCTGGGCTGGAGGGTCACTGAGCATGGCAGACTGCTGGGGGCAGGGTCCTGAAGACCCATGCTGGCTGCCTTTGCCACCCAGGGCTGAATCCCTGCCAATCTGAGAGACAAGCTGTTGAATTAATCAAGTAGATCTCATATCAACATCATCACACCAAGGAGAGGAATAGTCAAAGACCCTCCAGTGGAGTTGGCTGCTTCTGGTCCACCTGCTGCATCAGACCTGGGCCCCCAAACCATGAAAAAGCTTTCTCAAAAGGTGCCAGCCAGGTGCAGTGCCTGTAATCCCAGCACTTTGGGAGGATGAGGTGAGAGGGCTGCCTGAGCCTAGGAGTTCGAGACCAGCCTGAGCAACAAAGTGAGACCTTGTCTCTACAAAAATCAAAAACATTAGCTGGGCATGGTGGCATGCACCTATAATCCCAGCTAGCTACTCAGGAGGCTGAGACAAAAGGATTGTCTGAGCATAGCAGGTTGAGGCTGTGATAAGCCATGATTGTGCCACTGCTGCACTCTAGCCTGGGCGACAGAGTGAGATCCCAACTTGAAAAAAAAAAGTGCCAATTCCTTTACCAAGTCTGGGTCCTGCCACCACCTGCAGAGACTTTTCATCCACAATCAAAGGAGATGGCAGCTTCTTTCCAGTCTAAGTACAGGTTTTCTTTCCCCTCCTTGCCCTCATCTGTTCTTGATTTTTGCCATTTCTCATCTCCTGTAGGACCAGAGCAAACTCTGATAAGTTCTCAGCTCCTATAATTTTCCCTCCATACTGACTTATAGTGAGGAGCGGCTATGATTATAATCAGCCACTGTTAGCCATAGGAAAGGGGTTTCTCCTCAAGCACAGGGCAAGAAAACTGTCTTTCTCTGCCCTAAGCCCACAGTGTCCTCCACAAATCATCTGTAAAAGAGCCTATACTGCTCTCTGACCTTTCTGAGGACGTCCATCTTGCATTGCCAGTCTAGTCTGGGAAGCATCATGTCAAGGGCAGAGATCGCAGGTTCTCACAGACACCTTTTGAGTTGGCCCGACACATCACAGGGCAAGGTGGGGCTGGGGCATGCATTCACCTTCTCCTGGCCCCACACTGCCTCTCCTCTTTCATTCAGCAAGGTCTCTTGGGAGAAGGCCCTGTAAGAAGCAGTTCAAGGGAAACCCCAGCACAACTGCCCAGGTCTCTGAGTACTATGCAATGTCCCTGACCCAGCTTTCTTCCCGGATGGTTTTTTCTTTCTTTCTTCCCTCCTTCCTTCTTCCCTTCCTTCCTTCCTTTTCTTTCTTTCGAGACATGAACTCCCTGTCATCCAAGCTGGAGTGCAATGACACAATCATAGCTCACTGCAGCCTCTAACTCTTGGGCTCAAGCGATTCTACCACCTAAGTCTCCCAAGTAGCTAAGACTACAAGAGTGCACCACCACACCTGGCTAATTTTTTTTGTAGATACGGGGTCTTGCTATGTTGCCCAGGCTGATCTCAAACTCCTGACCTCAAGCGATTCTCCCACCTCAGCCTCCCAAAGCACTGGGATTGCAGGTGGGAGCCACCACACCCAACTCTGAATGGTTTTCCCTTATTTGTTAAAGAAGAAAAGATGAATCCAAAAAAGGAAAACACCGTTTCCCTATGCCAGCACCCTATCCCCTTCCCTCCCTCAAAAAAATCACACTTTCTTGTTGTTTCCCATCTTGCAGTTCTTGTCAGTTGTTCTAAAACAACTGTTTTAAAACATGTCTCCTGTCATTAATAAAGTCATCATTATGCATCTTGACTGCAGTGGTGAAAAACTCACCCAGCTTAGAGAGAGGACAGAGGCCTGCAAGAGCTGCTTAAGCCTGCTGCAGGTGGGAACAAACCTAGGAAAACAGACACTTTTGACTCAGGATTAACTCCTTTAGCTTTTCTGGTTCTGGTTATTTTCATTTTGTTGTTGTTTAATCATTTGTACATCGGTTTAGTTATTTAAGAAAATTAATGAAAAAAACAAAGACACCCTGGCAGAAAGCAGTTGAGCTGAACTCACCAATGTCAGGCCTTGGATATATTGAAGGGGTGCTTCAGGAGGCCTCATGAATGTCCCTCAGTGCAGAAACAGGGGTGACAGAGATGTGCTCAACAGGAATTGGAATTTGTGCTAGAAGTTTCCTTTAGCCTTCCTGGAATTTCTATGGATCCTGACTCTACAAGTTCATCAAGATAGTGACCAGTCCTGATCCTTCTTCCCAGTGTCACAGGGTCAAAGTCACGAACAAAAACAAAAACAAAGAATGGGGTTTCACTCCGTGGCTCAAGGAGGCCCAAGCCCAGGACTGAAAAGTTGGCCTCAAACTGTGAGCCTCTGCACCACCCAGAAGCTTCCTAAACCAACATGCCCAGAGAATGCAATGTTCTGCATCCCTCACCTTTTTTTGTTTGTTTGTTTCTTGGTAAATTGTCAATAAAGTAAAAAACTCTCATCATCTCAACACTTGTTGAGGCATCTGAATTTTGCAGGTAATACCTATTTAAAAAATAAATAAAAATAAGAACAAAATAAAGACGATTGTCCTGCCTTGGTGAATACTGACAAGAATTATTTATTTCATGATTTGATGTCTTCTAGTGCTTCACAGTCTGAAAATTCTGGAAATTCATGGTTAGGATGAAGGTGAGTCTCTACCAATACTAACAAAATCATTGTATAGATTGTCTTGGCGCAGCCAAGAAAAACAAGGTCTGGATAAACCAGCGTTTTCATCAGGCTTCACTTATTGGAAATTCTACTATGTAAAAATATATATTGGTCAATATCCTGGAATCTTATAGGCCAGATTTGATTTATTCCTTTCCTCCTTCTACCCTTACTAAATGAGGGAGAGGGTGGGAAGGGGAGAAGGAGGTCTTGAAAAGCAAAATGTTTCCTCTTTTTTGTTTGTTTCTTCTGAGTCAGAGTCTCACTCTGTCACCCAGGCTGGAGTGCAGTGGCACCATCACAGCTCACTGCAGTCTTGACCTCCTGTGCTCAGGCTATCCTGCCTCAGCTTCCCAGGTAGCTGGGACTACAGGTGCACGCCACCATGACTGGATAATTTTTTTTACTTTTTGTACAGATGAGGGCTTGCTCCATTGCCTAGGCTGATCCTGAACTCCTGGGTTCAAGTGAGCTTCCCGCCTCATCCTCCTAAATGCTAGGATTAAAAGCGTGAGCCACCATGCTGAGCCACAAAATGTTTTCTTGAATCCGAAGATGGAAGTGGGGCCAGGTGCAGTGCTCATTCCTGTGAATCTCAGCACTTTGGGAGGCTGAGGAGAGAGGATTGCCTGAGCCCAGGGGTTCGAGACTAACCCAGGCAACATGGTAAGACCTTGTCTCTACAAAAATCAAAGTATTAGCTGGGTGTGATGGCACACATCCGTAGTTCCAGCTACTCATAAGGCTAAGGCGGGAGGATCACCTGAGCCCATTAGGTCGAGGTGAGCTGTGATTGTGCCACTGCGGTGGTTGTGAATGTGCCACTGCACTCCAGCCTGAGCAACAGAGTGAGACTCTGCCTCAAAGAAAAAGAAAGAAAAGAAAAGAAGAGAATGAAACTACTTCTCACATGAGCCTTCTTAGTTCTCCAAGTGGATGTGACCAGAAGTTCCCAGCGCTATTTCCCATGTTTTCCTCCTGAGCTCCTCAGTTGATTTCTAACCTAGTTCAAGGCTATCTTACCAACTTTCTTAAAAGGGCTTTGTTTTGAATGCATTTAGCTTTTGACCCAGCAATTCTACTCCCAGGAATTCACCCTATAATTGTACTAGCACATGTTGAGAATGAATGACATCTATAACTACATGTGTATATATAACACTGCATATAAATATATTTTATATAGTAGTATAATATATAATATATACTATGTATAGTTACTATATATATGCAGTTATTCACTGCAGGAACAAAAGATTAAAAAGCATCTAAATGACCATCATTAGGGGACCAGTTAAATAAACTGTGGCACATGCATGTAACATTGCCATGAACCTGGAAAATAAATAAATAAAACACAGAAGCTCATTAAGCAATCTCTAAAATATATTTTTTTAAAAAGCAAGTGCAGAACAACAGTTTGTATAGCATGCTAACATTTGTGTCTTCAAGAGAGAAAGAATGTATGTGTGTGTGTGTATATATGTGTGTGCTCATTTGCTAATATATGAACAAAATATCTCTGGGAAGATGGACCAGAGACTCATAGCACTGATGCACTGGGAATGGAACTGATTGATGGCTTGAAGGAGGGTTTTTCACTGTATATTCTAATAACTTTGGAATTTGGTGCTATGGGAATGCATGTCATCATAAATAAATAAATGCATTCTGCAATAAGATAGAAAATACGTCTAAATCACTTTTAAAGGAAGCTTATTATGTAAATCCCCACTCTGGATGGACCACTATACTTTTGGCCATGAGTTTGGTTGGGGCCCCGCTACTCAGACCTCCTTGCCCAAGCAGAGCTGGCAGAGGACCACCGAAATAAACACTCCTGGAAATTTTTCTGACACCTTGGAATTTGGCTGTATCAAATACAACTTGTGACAATCAAACCACTGCCTGAGTAGCTCTCCCCTTTTCTCAAATTCTTTGTTGAAGCATTTGGAGCTGCACCTCCCAGCTAATAGGAAGCCTGGCCTAGAAAGAAACACACTTTGGCCAAGGTTGGCAGCTTATCCATAAGACTGGGGCCATAGAAACATCAGCACCTCCAGGCCTGAAGCCCATGGTAAGGGTCAGGAAGCAGGTATGATTTCACCCTGGGCAACCCAGATACAGTCTGCCACCCACGGAGGTTTTCTGGAGAGCCTGGGATTCCCATTGATTTTAGTTGGGGGCAGCTCAGCCCAGGGGGTCAGGACATTGGGGAACATAATGCCATCAGGCCTCTCACTCTACTCCTGGATTCCCTTCACATCCCAGTGAGAGGAGGTGCTGGAACACACCCAGAATGGAGTCTGCACCCAAAAGGTGCAGTAAATGAACACGTTCAGCAAATGACAGTGGAACTCTTACTTCAACTTTGTGTAAATGTCCTTAGAAAAGTGGGCAACCGACCCAATGAGTACAAGCAGGACCTAAGTTAGGGTCCTGACTTTAAATCTTCAAAAGTTCTCAGATGCCCAAAGGAAAGGGCTGCCCTGCCTTGCTGTGCACAACAGAATGGTGGGCCTGGGCTGGCCGGCTAGCTCTGGTCTGCACCCGCCAAGTGATCCACACACAGTGAGTGAGTGAATGATTAATAGAATTAATCAATACAATCGACTAATGGAATGAATCAAAAGCTGTCCTTCCTTCCTTCTTACCTCAGTTTTCCTCCTGCTGTGTTTCTCATTTCTCAAGATGAAAGGAAACTCCTAGTGGAGAAGATCAGCCCTCTGGAAAATGATGAAAGTAATGTCTCCAGTTTCTCCTGTTGTTCTCTAGGGGCTTTGAGCCTCCCCCACCTCCTTCAGTCCTGCATTCTATGGTGTGGCTCAGGAACCAACTATCTGGATTTTAGTCCTATGTCTACCACTTTCTAGCTGTGTAACTCGAGCAAGCTGCTTAACCTCTCTGGCCCTCAGTGCCATACCTGTAAAACCCACATAATAGTAGTGCCCACCTCATTGGTCTGTTGTGAGAAGAGTTATCACACGTAAGGCAGCAGAACAGTGTCTAGCACAGGGTAAGTACTCAATAAATGTTATCATTATCTTGGGTGGAACACTCACTGTCTGCTAATCACAATTGAGGTGTTGGCTGATAACCAGGGTGTGATGCCTCCCAGCAATATTTGCAACTTAAAAGAGGAATCTCTAAGAAACCAGAAGGCCCAAAGGAACAAAGTAGTCAAGGGTGAATGCCCAGGGCTAGGGTTGATGTATCAGGGCGGGGCAGGCAGAGGAAGGAGAACTTCAAAAGCACACCTACTCTCTCGGCTCACCGAGGCCAGCCTATCTCCCCAGGGGCTGATAGGAGATAAATGAAACCACTTCTTCAAAGCAGCTGTTCAAGGACCCGGATCAAACGCACAGGCTTGAAGATAAGCTTCAGTCTACATTTCCTTTTGTCCGTCCTTCCCACCACATCTCTAAAGGAAATTCTTAGGGGAGGAAAAGGAGCTAATTCTTCCTTCTTTTATCTAAAGGAGTTAACTCTGGTCCACACAGCAATGGGCATAGAAGGCAACAGGGATGAGGTGGAAAAGGCCTCACCCTATGCCTACCCGCCAGCCCTGTGCTGTGTGACTCCAGAATCTCCCTTTGGCTGTCCGAGTCCATTTCTTCATCTGTCAAAAAGGATAGTAACACCTGTCCAAAATAACTGGGAAAGTTATGAGATGATGGACGCAACAATACATTTGGAAAAAGATACTTTAACACGTTTATATAGTCAACATTTTTTAAAAAATACATTCATCCCATGAGACAAGAACCCGGACCTGAAGAGCTGCTGAAAAAACAAAAATACAGTCATCCACCTTAAATCTTTCAGGAATATGGTGAGGTGTGATATAAATAAATAGCTCTCTCTATACAAAATTCTTATTCACTCAACAAACATTTATTAGACACTAATTACATTGAGACTGCCTGGATTCGATTTGTATTTCAGCCCCACCTCTTCCTAGCTGGGTTCTTGGACGAGTTTATTTAACCTCTCTGTGCTGTGAAATGGGAGTAACCATAGGACCTTCCTCATAGAGTTTTTGAAAGAATTCAATGAGATGAAACACATGCAGAGTGCTTAGAACAGCACTTGGCATTCAGTGTTGGCTCCTGGGCTGACAGTGAGACATTCTGCTGGGCAGTAAGAATACAAAGAGGAGGAAAATGCGGAAGCCTTCACAGTCCCGTGGGAGCTCAGACAAGGAAGCAAATAATGGCAGATGCCATGTGATAACGTGTAATCACAGAACGGAGTAGGAACGGTGAGGACACAGAAGACCTCCTTGGCCACAGGTGGGGCGCGCTTCCTGGACAGCTGGCTGTCCTCCCCTGAGCCTGTCTGCCCCCACAGTTCCCTGGTGCCCCACTCATGCCCAAGACTGCATCTAAAGCCTGGGGGTGGGGTAGACTGAGGAAGTGCCTTCTAGTGCCCAAGTGCTGCACGCTAAAAACCAGGGCTCCCGGCCAAGGCAGTAATTGCCAGCCGCTGAAAGATATTAAGCGCCAGGGAGGAAAACCAAGTTCTTTAGGACGCAGACTTTTCAGAGTTCTTACAGCTTGTAAAAAAAAAAAATGTAAATAGTTACCCAGTGAGATATGATTTCATGTTGTTGCCATTAAGGTTTGAGTGTTATGCAGAGAGAGACAATCATTCAGGCAATTCCACCTCAGCAAGGACTGAAAACTACACATTAACCCCACACAACTCATCTACCACTTCTAGGTCTTAACCTGACTCAGGCACCTTTTTCCTGGGTAGAGAATTTTATGTAAATTGAAATAGTGAAAAAATCTATAAAATATTCACAATTTCCTATAGGGTTTTCTTGATGGGCTGTGGGGGGGTGCTCTATTTCTTTAAAAAAGACATATTGGACTGAAGGCTAGGGGAGGGGTTACTCTCATTTCCGTGGACTTCTGCCACAACTTGGGTTCTTTTGGTGGGTTCCCAATGCTGAGATCCTCTGGATCTGGCTGCTGATGTGACTGCTCCCTGCAGCAATGGCCCCACAGACACAGATGATGTAATCAGTCACAGCCATCATGGACCTGGAACTTCATGCCAAGCACAAAACAGGTGACATACATAGTCTCCTTTTGGTCTCCTGACTCTGAGGTGGCCATCCTTACATTTTACATGGAAAAAACTGAAGCTTAGGGAGGTCAGCTTGCCAGGGTCACTACAGCAGCCTGGTTCAGAGGCCTGATTCCGCCTCTCTCCCATAGCCTCACTCTCCAGTTTTAGCTAAGAGAGATAACAGTACCTGATGTGTATTAAGTGTGGGGTGAATGCAATTGTCATTTTCACCGCAGCGCCATGGGGCATTCTTGGCAGCCCTCTCCCCTGTCCCCTCTTAATGGCGGCTGCTCAACCCCAGGGCTTGAATAGAAGACCCCTCTACATCTGCCACTTCTTCGCAAGGGGAAAACTTGTGCCATCTGCCCTGCACAGCGTCTTACAGGGACTTTCTAACCACACCCTCGTACAATGCATTGCCCACAGTTGGCCCTCCGTAATCATGGCCCATCTGAATACCGAGCCATATTCTCTCCCAGCAATATTCTCTGAGCCAGGTGACAAGCAAGTCCTCTTAAAAGTGCTTTCAGGCCACTAGGGCCCCATTTAGGGCTCTGTATAGGCTTGCATTTGGGCTAAGTGCATGTCAAGTCCTGACTGTAATAATCATTTAGTAGTGTTTTAACTAGGCCTCGGGCCTGGCTAAGTCTGGCATTCCATTTTCTCTACTAAGGCTATTGGATGGATCCAGCCAAAGAAATCCTCCTACCCTCACCAGCACCCCAAAGTGTGTTTCCCCAAAGTGCATCCTAATCTCTTTCCAGGAGGTAGGGGAGCAGGGCAGGCCTTTGTCTCCACTGCTGGGACTAAGGGAGCAAGGTGGAGTGTGTTTTGTTTTGTTTTGTTTTGTTTTTTTGAGTTGGAGTCTCACTCTGACACCCAGGCTGGAGTATAGCGGCATGTTCACAGCTACCGCAGCCTCGACCTGCTGGGCTCAGGCGATCCTTCTGCCTCAGCTTTCCAAGTAGCTGAAACTACAGGCATGCGCTACCACGCCTGGCTTTTTGTTTTTGGTTTAGTGTAGAGACGAGGTCTCACCAAGTTGCCCAGGCTGGTCTCGAACCCCTGAGCTCAGGCAGTCCTCTCGCCTCGGCCTCCCAAAGTGCTGGGATTACAGGTGTGAGCCACCCGCCCAACATCAAGAGAAGGACAGTATGGCATTCCCCGGGCAAATTCCCCAACCCCAGTCCTGCGGGGCATCCTGTCCTCATCTCTTTTTTCTCTTCCTTTCCTCCATTCACTACCTGTTTTCTCCTCTTTTCCTCTCCAAATATTCGATTGTCCTCCTTTCTTCTCCCCTCTCCTTTTGGCTGCCTCTTTGCCTCCTCTCTTCCTTCCAAATTCCTAAATGCCTGCTCTCTCTCCCCTCCCCCTTTCCTCCAACGTCTTTTCCATTAATCATGTCTAACACACATCTGTTTGGGCCCTGGAAGGGTCCCTGGGCTGGCTGTCACAGCTGGGCTGCTTACAATAATCAGGGAGTCTTTCATCCTTCTCGGCCTCCTAGGGCTCCCTCTGCCCAACTCTGCCTTCTCCCAGGTGCCCAAAAGGGCAGCCAGCCCTCCACATCCTTGTGCCCTCTGGCTCTGCACAGCAGTCTCCCAAGGCCAAGTGGCCTAGTAGGTGGCCACAGCCCTGCAGTGGATTTTTTAGTGTGGTGTTGGCTGAGACAGCATATCAATGCACAGAGGCCAGCCTGATCAAGATAAGAACAGTGGAGAGGGTAGGGCCCGCCAGCATCAAATAAACGAGATAAACACCTCTATTCCTGTGCCCCTCTTGCTGCAATTTGGGAGACATCCCCCAGTCACGGCATCCCTGGCCACTCGGGTTAGCCTGGTTTTGCCGGAATTAATACTGGGGATAGTGTCATTACAGCCTGTGTAACTTCTAAGAGTTCTAGATATATACTGCCCCCAAACCAGTATGGATCCAAGGAGTACATCTCATCGTTTAGTGTGAGACTGATGAGGCCTGGGTGTGGTGCCTGCTGTCTTCTCCACTGAGTACGACAAAGGTTCGTGACCGATATTTCTTTATGCTTGAAGAACCCCTTGGAAGTCACCTGTTCCCATCTTGGGTTGTCACGTCGTCTCCAGGCGTCGGTCAGCGCGGCAGAGTCAGGAACTGGTCGTCCTGGAGCAATACGCCCGAGAGACGGGCCTGGCAATCGAGTGATGGATTGGGGCTGGCACAGCGGCGCTTGGAGCGAGTCAGCGACACCAGCGCGCCTCCACCGGCCGCCGAGCGCACCGAGACGTAGTCTCCCCGGAGGCCGGCGCCCAGAGGACCAGCTTCGCCTTCTGAAGAGCGGCCGCCGGGAACTCGGATGTCAGGAATGTGACTACGTAGAATCTCCCTCAAGGGCAAAGCTAGCAGGGCACACTTGATCCAAAAGGCACGGGAAGGGGAGGGTTATTTTTAATTAAAAGTTTGTATTTCGAAATTTTTTCCCTGGAAAAAGCTAGTGCATTTCTTCCTGCATGAGAAGGCTGAGGGGGGAGTTTGTGCCGACGTGCAGGACTTAGAGATTCCCCCCTCCTCTGGGACACCGGCCTCTCCCATGATCCCGGGTCCCTCAACATAGCAGCCAGGCGCGGTCCCGTGAGGGAACTTCACGTCTTTAAACAGGGCACGCTAAGAAACCTGAAACACACCTGAACGCAGCGCCTGCCAGTCAGCGCGCCGACACCGCGCGCGGGGCGCATCGGGGGGCGCGCAGCCTAGGGGACCGCGCTCCATCGCGACCAGCTCACCCCGGAAGGGACTCAAACTTGCAGGCGTAGGACTTGACCGCCTCAGAGTATTTGGAGCTGGGTCCCAAGAGCAGTGCAAGCCTCCGAGGCTTGGCGCTTCCAAGTGAACACGCCCGGGAGAGGCCAGTTAGAGGAGGAAGAGCCGGGCCGAGCGGAGTCCGAACTGCGCTGAACAAGGACCGGGCTCCCGAGGCGCGGCCGGTCCCCAGGAGTCCTCGGGGAGAGGCCTGGACTCCACAGTCCCAGAGCCCGCGCCGCGCGCTCCCTCCTACCGGATCCCGCCCCTCCCCACCCCATCCCAACCCGGACACGCACGGCCAGGGGAGCGACAGCCCTCCCCCGGCAGCACCACCCCCGACGTCGGGAAGGGACAGAGGAGAGATCGCGACAGGAAAGTCAGGGGAGGACAAGGCGCAGAGCCCAGGGTCCCCAGGAGTTCCGTCCCTGGTGGGACCCCACGGCGAGGACAGCCCGGGCAGGGGGGAGGGGAGGGGTACAGTGAGCGGTGAAGGCCGGAGCGGCGCGCAGGGCCCTTTAAGACGCTCCCCGCCCCCCGGCGGCGCCGGCCTCCGCCCTGCGCTCTCCCCGCCCCGGCCCCGGCGAGCGCTGCGATTGGGCGGGCGCGGCGATCCCTTTGAAGTGTGGCTGCAGATCGCGGCTATTTGACGCGCGGCTCGCAGGAGGCGAAGGTTTTGTGTGATCGCCGGGGCTGGCGGCGACGGCGGCGGCGGCGGCGGCGGCGGCGGTGGAGGAGGGGAGGCGGCGAGGAGGCGCAGCGGCCGCGGCACCGCGATCCACGCCGCGGAGCGAGCCCACCCTCCCCGGGAGCGCGCCGCCCCGGTGCTCGCCCTCCCTCCCCGCCCCCCCAGCGGCACTGCCTCCTCCAAATGAGCGATTCGCCCGCTGGATCTAACCCAAGGACACCCGAAAGCAGCGGCAGCGGCAGCGGCGGCGGCGGGAAGAGGCCGGCGGTGTCCTTCCTGCCCCCGGCGGACCCCCTGCGCCAGGCGAACAGGCTCCCGATCCGGGTCCTGAAGATGCTGAGCGCGCACACCGGGCACCTCCTGCACCCGGAGTACCTGCAGCCGCTGTCCTCCACTCCCGTCAGCCCCATCGAGGTCAGTCCCCCGGTCGCTGCCCGCCCGGCGTCGGCCCCATTCCACCCACCCCGCCGGGCCAGGGCCCTTTCCCTCTGCCCCTGGGCTCGATGCGACGCCTAGTTCTGGCCACGCTGGCGAGCTGAGTTAGCAGGGACAGAAAACGGGGGGGATCGGAGTCCACCAGGTTCCCCATAGGCTTCCCGGTGTACAGCTCTCCTTCCGAGCCTGCCCTTCGAACCTCTGCGTTTTCTCTCGGGTTGGATTTGCTCTTGGCGTCTCCACTGGGCCCTTGACTTTTTCTCCGGCACCCAGTTTCCAGCCCAGAGGTGAGCTCTTCTGGGCGTGGGGGGGGGGGGGGGGGGGGGGGGGGGGGGGGGGGGGGGGGGGGGGGGGGGGGGGGGGGGGGGGGGGGGGGGGGGGGGGGGGGGGGGGGGGGG
>CAUYQG010245983.1:0-10655 GCA_963574415.1 Tarsius wallacei | reverse complement strand
TATTATGAATCATGGATTCTGATCTGGGTAAGTAGGTAACTGAGGAAGTAGACTGGGAGCACTTGTCTTAAACTTGATTTTAACTTCATGGTTCACAATGATAACCCTTACTCATGACAGTATGTTAAGAGCAAGCACAATTAGAGTCCTCTAATAGTTTATTCTGTTGTACAGACATTCTCCATTCTTTCCTTTTGTTGAATTCTTGTCTGTTATTTCTTGATTCTTAAGGCAATAATATCATCTTAGGCAAGGTATATGTATTTTTTGATAAAGTTGGTCTGAAATGTATGTTACAAAACTACCTTAAAATTTTAGGCCGGATTTGGTGGCTCAGCCTGTAATCCCAGGCCAAGGTGAGTGGATTGCCTGAACCCATGGATTCGAGATCAGCCCAGGCAACTTGGCGAGCCCTCGTCTCTACCATAAATCAAAAATTAGGAGAGCATGGTAGCACGCCCCTGTGGTTTCAGCTACTTGGAAGGCTGAGGCGGAAGGATCGCCGGAGCCCCACAGGTCGACGCTGGGGTGGTCGTGAGTGTGCCACTGCACTCCAGTCTGGGCGAGGGAGTGAGACTCCAACTCAAGAAAAAAAGAAATTTTTTAAAAGTAGTCAGAACAGAAATAAGCATAACAGAGCTTGCTGTTTTTTCCAGTGCTTTGCTTATCTCTAAAGAGACATTTACATGAGCGTTTGTTACACGTGTCTTTTTCGGATGTACATAACTCCCCCCTGCATTGAGAATATGAATGAAAAGTGGAAATTAAACAAACATTTTAACTTCAAAGAGCTATGCTAGCATTAATATCTTTCTAATAAGGGCTTAGTATCATTACTGGCTCCACTTCCGTTGTTTTCTCCAAAAAATCTAGCTGAAAGCTCTCTCCCTTGTGCATATGTTGCATGTCTGCCTCCTTGTGGCTGATTCTGGAACTGTCAACATGATTTTGTTTCTCTTTTTAGTAGGAATACGTCCGAGAGTGCAGATATTGTAGTAAATTATTTTTTAAATAAATGTTGAGAACAATCAAAAGAGTTTTAAATCATTATGCACTTACTCCTATTATATTAGTTTTCAAAACTGAGATTATGTTACGTACCACACTAACTGAATCTGGAAGAAAGTGATAGTCAAAGAAGTTGAAGTGTTGTTATCTTAAAATATGAGGATATACAGAATTACAAAAGAAAGCTAGTATCACTCTTATTTGAACATTAAAATCCTCAATTCGTTGGGCATGGTGGTGCAGGAGGCACCCTTGAGCCTAGGAGTTTCAGGTTACAGTGAGCAATGTTTGCATCACAGTACTCCAGCCTGGGCAACAGAGAGAGACTACATCTCTTCAAAATTAAAAAAAAAATAATAAATAATAATAAGTAAAACCCTCAATGATGGCTTCCATTAAGTTAGTTTGCATTTATATAAATATATAGGGGAGGCTGCCATTGAGTTGATTAATCTTCTCATGTTAGCATTGCATACGGAATTGTTCGAATTATGAGTCACAACATTTTTTATATTGTACATACCTCAATTCATCTGACCTTTCATTAAGAGTTTTCAATAGGCTGGGGTTTGGAGGCTCAGTTTGTAATCCCAGCATTTTGGGAGGCTGAGGAAAGTGGATTGCCTGAGCCCGTGGGTTCGAGACCAGCCTGGGCAACTTGGTGAGACCTCATCTTTACAATAAATAAAAAAATTAGCTGGGTGTGGGAGCATGTGCCTGTAGTTCCAGCTACCTGGAAGGCTGAGGTGGAAGGATCGCCAGAACTCAGCAGGCTGATACTGGGATGGTCGTGAGTGTGCCACTGCACTCCAGCCTGGGTAACAGGCTCCAACTCAAGAAAAAAAAAGAAAGAGTTTTCAATATCATAATAGAAAAAGAAAATTGTAATGTGCTTAACCAAGCACTTATGTCTTGGCTCCTAGAAAGCAAAGAGCATCACACAATCATTCTTTCTTTATTTACTATTTCATTCATGTAAAAAAAATCTATTGAGCACTTACTCTGTACTTGCCATTATTTTAGGTTCTAGGATCTATTTTCTTCCCTCAAAAGAGTTATCATCTGATATAAAGACGCAAGCATTGCAATAAAATGTTATAAATTTCACTGTAGAATTCTCAGCACAATACAAAGCAAGCAGCATATTTGAAGTTCATTCTGGAGGAGTACAGTCATTTGGAAAAGATTCATAGAAGACAGGACCTGAATTGAGAGGTGTTTAAACAGTTGTGGAGTGAGAGCTGAGGATGAGAAGGCAAAGGAAATTTCGCCATAGAAAGTAGATCTACACAGATGTAACCTTGTGACTTATTTACCCATTGTTATTCAGGACCCTGCTGTAAATTCATCATCACCATCACAATGTGGACATTAATGGATATATACTTATTGCCATGCAACCATATAGGCTCTTAATAATTATTACCTATATCTATTTAGAAAACCTAAATGTTTTCTATCATCTACTGATGAGTTCAGCGTTATAATTATTCTCATTTGGCACGTAAGAAAATGAAAGCTTGGAGAGTTTAAGTTACTTGCTTGAATCTAGGTATTACATAGAGCTTCAGTCACTCAACCCCTGTGCTTTACTAGTGAGAATTATTTGTCTGTACTAACAGCTCACATATTGGTTGCTGCATACATTTGATTTTATACAAGGCAAAACATGTTGATATTTACGATGCAAGTTGATGAATGTGCTTGAGTGACCACGGATGCGTTATAAAGATGATAAATGCTCAAAGAATAGGGAAAAGTTTGTATTATGATGATTTATATTGGGAAAAAATAATCCTTTTGAATATCCAACTTCTTAATTCATAGCAGGGTATCATACACATATCACAGTTAGGCAGAGTCACTGCAGCACCTCTCTCCTCTGCAACAGGGCAATATTGCAGATGCATAGAAAGAAAATTCACGTTGGTGGT
Organism: Tarsius wallacei; assembly: GCA_963574415.1. Taxonomy (NCBI): domain Eukaryota; kingdom Metazoa; phylum Chordata; class Mammalia; order Primates; family Tarsiidae; genus Tarsius; species Tarsius wallacei. The sequence continues at coordinate 7,713 of CAUYQG010245983.1, read as the reverse complement.
ATGCTATGCACAAGTGGATACTACAATAGCTTTTTAGGAATAAAATATCTTGGAATTTTCTTTCATTTTACTTATCAGTTCATATATATGAATCACATTAGGTGAAGAATTATTGGCTGTTTGAAGATACTATGTTTGAGTTTTCTACACATAACAGTAAACAACTCCTTCCAGTTTGAAACTACTACATTTGACAAATGAGTGACTATGCTAAAGAGAGTGATCAATGCAATAAACTATCTAGAATCCAAAATGTATGATAAATAGTTAATGAGACTGGGAGTACGTGAGATGAGACAAGGCAAGAGTAAAAGGGAACTAGGTAGTGGTTCTAAAATATTTGCGAAGTTGTGCCATGAAAAAATTGAGCTGTTCCAAATTGAGGCTGTTAGACCGCTGAACCAGGTTTACGTTGATGAAAGGAAGAAAATTTTAACAATTAGAAGCTATGAACAATAAAATAGATCTGCATAAAATTGGGACTCCCTTTCTCTGAATGTTTTGGCAGAGGCTGAAGCTAAAAAGATTTTTTTTAAAAAGTACTTTCTAATGGCCTTTGCGTTAAGAAAATTCTATGATTCCATGGCTTTCCAACTCCTCATAAATTTGTGTAGTTCATGCATTTCACTCCTCGTGACATTTAACTATAGGCTGTCTTGAAAAGGTCATTCAGAGATGTTTCCTGTGACACTCCTTATGAATGTTAGGGTTGATTTTTCTAAATCTTAACACTCTTGTTGAATTAGTAACATTCCCAAACAAGATGTTTTCCTTCATGAGGAAATTACAAGAGACTCAAAATTTCCAAACTAAGTTTGTATTAAACTGTCGTGTCAAGTTTAATTTACCAAAAAAAATTTTAAACATAGTAGCATGAGTTCCCACATGGGCTTCCCCAGATGTTCACATTTTACATAACCATAGTATAATTATGGAAACCAAAACATTTGCATTGACACAATACTATAAGCTCATTTACAGACCACATTCAAATATTGCCTATTGGCTCTGGTCTATGTTCAAGTTTAGGATTACTTATTGCAGTTATTTGCTATATCTCCTTTTCTTCCAATCTAGGAAGGTTCCTCGGCCTGTTAGGACTTTGAGTTTATAGAGAATCCTAATCAGCTATTTTGTAGAATGCCCTTCAATTTGGGTCTGTTTGGTATTTTCTCATGGTTAGACTAAGGTTATGCATCAGTCGTCTCAAACACCACTAGAGTGATGTTATGCCCTTCTCAATGCACTATATTAGATAGTACAAGAAATCCACATGTCTTGTTAGTGGATAATGTTAACTGATGACTTGGTTATAGTGATAGCTTCAATGTTACTATTTTCCCTTTTATAATTAATAATTTTCTGAGGAGATTATTTGAAATTATTCATATATTCTTTTTCTTGTTTCATTCTCCCGCACTAATTTTAGCATCAGTCAATAATATCTTTCTTCAACAATTACTGAGGTGCTTCACAAATGGTCATTTTCTATTCTCATCATTCCTTCTGCAGTTATTAATTATAATTTAACAGTAAGGGAACACTGTTCCTTCTCCCTCATGTGTATATTTAATGATTTATTTATATCAGCATGAACTTATGGATATTTATTTTGTCTATGGGTTACAATCTATTACTATTACTAATTACTTCACCACTCACATTGTTTCAGATTTGGTCATTTGACTCCTTCAAACTATCCTCTGTGTGGTTTCTACATGGCTATACAACTTTTTTTTAGTAGTGCCTTACTTTCTGGCACCACAAAATGCTCTGGACCTATTTTTACTTTCCCTGTTGCAGCTCTGAATCTGTTATTTCTCTCAAGAGTTCTTGTTCCTAAATTAAATAATGATATTTACAAACCAGCTCTTGGCATGTGATATACACATTGCTACCAAACCTACCTCTCTGGTCTTTCAGCAGACAGAGCTAAGAACATATTTATAAATGCATATGAATATATAAATATTTGTCTATTTTTATATTTATCTATGAGTACGTATGTATGTATATGTATGGATATATATAGCTATATATCTATCTAGTTATAATACCACAAATTCAAATTCAATTCAAATCCAATCCATAGAGTTTACTTAATTCGCCCTAACCCTTTCTTCAATTGTACACCTTTCTTTAATAGTGAGAAATCTGATTCTCATTATCCATAATATATTCATTTATTTGCTCAGTTATAGAATATGCATCAAAGTCTAAGAGCTGTGAGAAAAATGTTTTAATAAATACAACATTTGTGTATAATTCTTTTTTCTTTAGCCTTATGCATGTTTAAGGTCAAAAGTATACAGTCAAAATGCTATTTCCAAAAGTTTTAGATTAGTTCTTTTTTTTGCTTGTTTTCAATGTAGTCTTGTTATTTATTTGTAATAAAATTAGGCTTATTTGTTATTGTGTGTGCTCCAATTTGAGATCTTTGAAAATTCTGCTTGATTCTAATTATATTTACTTGAGTGTATAAAAATTTTTCATAGTTTTAATGCTAGAATTATATAAAAAGTTATACTCCTAGAATGGCATTTCTTCTCATCCCTTCTGCTTTATTTCCATTTGACTTTTCTTTCTGCTCAGTTTCCATCTGCTTCTAGAAAATCAATTGCACTAGTTTTTGGCTTATCCTTTCTGCATTTTTTTTTATTGTTTTGAAAAAATTAGCAGATAACACATGTGTATTTTTTATATTTTTGTTTTTTTTACATGAAAGGTAGCATTCTTATAGATACTCTTTTGCCCTTTGTCTTATAATATCATGGAAATCACTGTTAATAATTTGATAGAGATTCTGCAAATATTTTCTCCCTCAGTGAAAAGCATCATGATCCATTTGTGAACTCAAAGCAAAACCTAGAAATAATTCTCAAACTTACTTTTTTTACTTTTCACATAGAATGCATCAACGAGTCCTCTAGACTCTATCTTCAAGTATATACACACACATATATTAGGTTTGTGCAAAAGTAACTGCGGTTTTGAACCATGAATTTTAAATCCTTATAACTAGGCTCAAACACATCTTTATTAATCAAAAAAGGAACCATTACAATCAACACATTTTTGCCAATGAGACATAAGTTTGTTAATTCTTGTAGCATAAAAATTTGTGCTTCGGGATTCTACAAACTCTTGGAAAACATTTTCTACATCCTGCTGGTTCTGGAAGCATTTTCCCTGCAAAGAGTTGTTGATATGCTTGAAGAAGCGGTAGTCGGTTGAAGGAATGTCAGGTGAATATGGCAGATGAGACAAAACTTCATGGCCGAATTCCTTCCATTTTTTAAGCATTGGTTGTGCAATGTGCAGTTGGGCATTATCCTGGAAAAGAATTAAACCTTTTCTGTTCATCAATGCCAGCTGCCAATGTTGCAGTTTCGGTGCATCTCATTGACTTGCTGTGCGTACTTCACAGATGTAATGCTTTTGCTGGGATTCAGAAAGCTGTAGTGGATCAGACTGGAAGCAGACCACCAAGCAGTGACTAGGACCTCTTTTTGGTGCAGGTTTGGCTTTGGGGAGTGCTTTGGAGCTTCTTCTGGGTACAAACACTGAACTAGTTATATTGCTGGTTGTTGTATAAAATTTATGTTTCGTCACATGTCACAATCTGATCAAGAAATGGTTAGTTGTTGTGTAGAGCTCATGAGACACCGACTTTTCAAGCTTTTTCATTTTTCCTATGTGCTTCAAATGCCAAATGGCTGTAGAATGGTCGACGTTGAATTGAGTTCTTTGTCAACTTCTCCTGTAGTTTTAAGAGGATCAGCTTTGATGATAGCGTTCAATTAGTCGTTGTCAACTTCCGATGACCAGCCACTACACTCCTTATCTTCAAGGCTCTCATCTCCTTTGCAAAACTTATTGATACACCACTGTACTGTATGTTTGTTAGCGGTTCCTGGGCCAAATGCGTTGCTACGTTGTGAGTTGTCTTTGCTGCTTTACGACTGACTTAAAAATATATATTTTAAAGATGTGGTGTACAATTCAGGATTAGGTATACAAGTGGTCATCGTACAGGTAAAGTTTGGGCCTCCCTTTGGTCCCCACTTTGCCTGCTTTGAGATCAGGTGCTCTTACTGATATTGTGTCCTCCCTCCACCCATACCCTAGCAGTATCCCCCTATTGCCAATGCCTTTCTTATATTATGGTAAGTGTTCAGGGCCCGCTTATGAGTGAGAACATGTGGTACTCTGTTATTTTTTTTTTTAATTTTGAAGATGCGGGGTACAATTCAGGTTAGGAATACAAATGTTCATTATGCAGGTACCCTTGTTGATGAGAGGTGCCCTCCCTACCAGTTTCCCACTACTGTCAATACTGCCCTCCCCCTTCCCTGGCAGTTTCCAACTACTGCCAATCCCTTACTTACAGTATTATTATAATTTTTCAAGGTCCGCTTATGAATGAGAACATGTGGTACTCAGTTATTTGTTTCTGTGATAGATCACTCAGTATTATAGACTCTGAGTCCATCCAAGTTGCTGAAAAGTTCATAATTTTGTCCTTCTTTATGGCTGGGTAATATTCCGTCGTGTATATGTGCCACATTTTTAAAAATTCAGTCTTTGATGGGCACCATGGTTGGTTACATTTTTTTGCTATTGTGAATAATGCTGTAATAAACATTCGTGTGCAGGTATCTTTTTCAGAGACTGGTTTGAGTTCCTACGGATATATTTCCAGTAGGGGGTTGTGGGGTCATATGGCAGGTTGATATTTTAGATCTTTTAGGAATCGACAAACTATTTTCCACAGAGGTTGTACTAGTTTACACTCCCACCAACAGTGTAGAAGTGTCCCCTTTCCCCCACATCCTCTCCAGCATCTGTTGTTTTTTGAGTTATTGATGATGGCCATCCTGACTGGAGTTAGGTGGTATCTCAGTGTGGTTTTAATTTGCATTTCTTTGATGATTAACGAGGCTGAGCATTTTTTCATGTATCTGTTGGCTGCTCATAGTTTCTGCAATAGATCGCTGAGTATGATAGACTCTAAATCCATCCATGATTCTGTGAAGCCCATATGTTTGTCCTTCTTTATGATTGTTTATGGCCAATTTTGAACTCGAATAAGAAAATTGATCGAATTTGCTTTTTGTCTAACATAATCTCCATAGTCTAGAATAAATATAAAATAAATAACAAGTAATAAGTCATTAACAAAAAACATAAAGTGAGAAATGCACATTAAAATGTTGTATAATATAACCACATTTATTTAAGAATGCATTCCAATATCAAATGACAAATTTCAACAATGCAAAAACCGCAATTACATTCTCACCAACCTAATACATACTTTCTTATTTCTCTTCATATTCCTTGCCATCTGAGTCTCTGCCAACATCATTTCTCCTTGCTTTACTTGAAGAAATTCCAACCTAATATCACATATACATCTCATCATTTCAGCTATCTTTTAAAAGCTATTTAATGGCTTCTAATTGCATCTAAAATGAAATACAAATCCTTAACTTTGTACATTCTAGCCCCTGTCAATCTGCTCAACTCATCTTGTGTGTATTTGCTCCATACTAGTATTTTCTCACTTACCCATTTACACTATGAGATTTTCCACTGCAGTGCTTTCGAGTAGCAAACTAGTTTCTTCATATAACATTCTCATATGTCTTCTTTATCTGACTTGCTTTTTATCCTCTCATTTCAGTTTTAATGTCACCTCCTCCTAGAGACCTTTTCTGCTATCTTTTCTAAAATAGCCAACCCCATTCAGTCATGCTTTATCTAATCAGCCCGTTCCCTTCACAACAGTTCATGTAAACAATAAAATGTAGATTTTAAAGTATAATCATGGTACCTATTTGGGGGTACATGTGATACTTTAATGCAGGTACAATATTTTATAATCAACTCAGGATAACTGAAATATTCATCGCATAAGACATTTTTTTCTTTGTGTTGGGATCATTACAATTCTTATTTTCTAGTTATTTTGAAATACACAATAAATGATTTTAAACTATAAATTCCCTTCTATACTATCAAATACTAGAACTTAGTCTTCTAATAGTATTTGTGTATCTATCAACCAACTTCTCTTCATGTCTGGTAACCACTATTTTACTCTCTACCTTCATGATAACTACTTTTAAAACTCCCACTTTTAAGTGAGAACATACATGTTTGTCTTTCAGTTCCTGGTTTGTTTCTCTTAACATAATGTCTTCCAGTTCCATCTCTGTTGTTGCAAAAAAGAATGACATAATTTTATTCTTTTTTATAGCTGTATAACATTCTTTTGAGTATATATACTAAGTTTAAAAAAATCAATTAATCTGTTGATGGACACCTGGAAAGATTCCATATCTTGGCTATTGTGAACAGTGCTGTAATAAACATATACAATATACTGATTTCCTTTATTTTGGAAATATGCCCAGCAGTAGGCTTGCTAGATCATATGGTACTCTATTTTTAGTTTTTTGAGGAATCTTCATACTGATTTCCATAATTGCTGTACTACTGTTCATTCCACAAACTAAAATGTAAATTGACACATAATGTTTTTGTATAAACATTTATTAACAGTTAAAAAATGGTACCAGTGAAGTCATAATACAATGTTTTCTGAACTGTTTACTAACTTGAGGGGAAATACCATCATGCTCTTTTGTTTTTCACACAGATTACTGTATACTAATATTCCCTTCTTGTGGAAACCTTCCTTCTTGAATGAAATCTCCAAACTCTGGACTTTACATAGTTCAAGAGGGTAACAGTCCAACATTTACTTAAGTGTGACAAAGTTCTGACTAGCTCCATCCTGTCACAGCTTCTCTATGACACATTTGGTAACTGCAGACAAATGGCCTTACACATCAATTAGGTGATGCTGAACTACTGCTGATCCACATCTTTATGTACCATATTGAGCTTCCAAAGTATTTCTTACCCTTTATTGAATGACCAACATTTGCTGGACTCCCAGCATTGCAATTTTTAGCACTCATGACATTTATTCCCATAGGTAACCATTGCTCATGACTAGATGAACTTATGAAATTGAGGATCTTAAGGCATTTGCTCCTGTGGATCAAGAGCCACTGATTGCATTATTTTTCTCAGGATCTAAATCACTAGTAGTTGAGAAAATTTGTTTTTCAACATTTTAAACACTACTTCATGAAGGCTTCTAACTAGATCATATCTAGGAATTATTAAAAATCATCTCTAAAAAATATTTCTAACATAGAAGTTTTTAAGAAATTACATCTAATAATATCCTAAAAATAGAATAAAAATCACAATGAATGTGTGTTAAAAATATTTAAACATATAAAATTTGACATCTAAATATATAGATAAACTTGTACATTGACAATGCATATGCATTATTTATATATGATGCATATGTGTATATACATATAAAATATATATATATATAATGGAGATAACAGAACATATTGTGGGTACTAAGAGATACTTTATATTTTCTTCATTTAAAAATATTTACTAAATTTTCTAAATGAAAATATTTTACACTTTAACATTTTCTAAAATAGACATATTTTTCTCAATTGAAATAGAGTAAGCTAGCTAGGCTCGGTGGCTCAGCCTGTAATCCCGCGCCTTTGGGAGGCTGAGGTGAGTGGATTGCCTGAGCCCGCGGGTTCGAGACCCGCCTGGGCAAGCGAGACCTCATCTCTACAATAAATCAAAAAATTAGCCGGGCGT
>CAUYQG010245976.1:0-13441 GCA_963574415.1 Tarsius wallacei | reverse complement strand
ACGCCCGGCTAATTTTTTGATTTATTGTAGAGATGAGGTCTCACTTGCCCAGGCGGGTCTCGAACCCGCGGGCTCAGGCAATCCACTCACCTCAGCCTCCCAAAGGCGCGGGATTACAGGCTGAGCCACCAAGCCCGGCTTGTAAGTGATTTCTAAATTGGGTGGTTTCTCGGTAAGATAACAGCTCAGAAAGAAAAGTAGTTCATGGATTTAAAACGTGTGGCTCATATAACATCACTCTACATGAGCTCACATTTTGCGGAACTTAGTAGTTGGTTTATGGTTCTCACATTCTCAGCAGTCAAAAGAAAGCAAATATTTCTTCTAAAGTTCTCATATAGAATTAATTAACCAAAACCAAACTAGATTCTTTATAACTATGGTAGACAGAGAATACCAAGTATCTAGAAATCTGTGTTCTGGCCTCCTGAATGTTTGCTATTTGAGTTTAATCATTTGAATTAATCTCTGGGACTCAGCTTTTAAAAACAAACAATAGAAATTCTCTTTTCTAAAGTTACATTTGCAAAGTGTCTTTGGGTACAGCAATACAATATGGTCAAATTTCCAAATGAAAATACAAGGAGACTGTAAAAAAATTTGTGTTAAAATGGAATTAAAAGATAAAAATATAAGCTTCATTTCTCAACATAAACTCCAGCAAGTTAAAACACTTTCATAAGCAGTGATACCAGCCATTTAGTCCATGTCTAAAGAACTGAGGGTTCTGGGAATGTCACCATATCAAGGGAGTATTTTTATATTGTTAACTAAAAAAGAATGGGTGCCCTTTAAAGATTTTTTTTAAGTGGGAAGCAAAAGAAAGTCAGAAGTCACCAAGTCAGAATAACAAAGTAGATGACTAATGAGTTGCCGTGGAAACGCTCCCCAAATGGCCCTGTTCGGTGAGGATGGGCAGGAGCACTGTTACGGTGGAGACGGGGTAGGGCGGAGCGTTCCTGGGTGTTTTTCTGCCAACGTGTTGGCTGACTTTCTCAAAATACTCTCAGAAGAGATAGATGTTACCATTTTTTAGCCTTTCAGAAAGGCATCCAGCAAACTACATGAGCATCCAAAAACCTGTTGGCATGACCTTTGCACTTGACGCATTCTTTTGGCTTTGACTGGACCGCTTCCACCTTTGGGTGGCCATGGCTTTGGCTATACTGTATCTTCAGTATCATCCTTGGAAAGCCATGTTCCATCTCCTCTCACGCTTCTTTGCAGGCAGGCTCCGGCTCTTGATTCCACTTGTTCAGAATTTCCATTGACACCTCCGCTCTTGTGTACAGCTGATCAGGATGCAGCGGTTCTGGCACCTATCAAATGGAAAGCTGCTCGACTCTGTCATTCAGAAATGTGTAAACTGAACCATCTGAAGTGTTTAAAGTAGTGGATATTGTTTGTGCTGTTAATCGCCAGTCTTCTTCAACCAGGGCACACACAAGATGAATGTTTTTCCTCAAAAATTGATGTGGATAGTCTACTACTGGGGGCTCTATCCTCGACATTGTCTCTTGCCTTCTTAGAACGTGTGACCCACTTGTAAACGGCTAGTTTTGGGGGGTCCTTGCCCTCATGCACTCTTCTTAAAGTATCAGTGACTGCACCACTCTTCCACTCCAGCTTCACTATAAATTTGATGTTTGTTCTTCCTTAATTTTTGCAGAATTCATGTTGCTCTGATATCTTATGCTTCTTAGTGCCTCAAAGTTGACACTGTTCAGAGTGTGAGTTTATTTTCGTGTCTCAAATTTTTGAAATTCATGTATTTATTTTACAATATGCATTTTCCATGTGCTTTTTGATGTCTTCTTGTATCGTGTTACAGAAACCTTCTCATATTAAAAAGCAAACTGTTTAAAGAAAAATTTTACACCAATTCTCATATTAATTCTTTTCATACAATATTTACGTGCATTACAGGGGGAAGAAGTCAGATTTTTTTTTCTCTTTTTTTAGTTTTACTGAATACAAAGTCAATTCTAGTTCCTTTCTGCTAACACTTCTAGCACATAATGATAGAAGGCTGTAGGGTAATGTTTAGGTAAATTTTATCTTGAATTTTAACGATTCCTTCCATAACAGATTTCTATCATTGTAATGAGGAACATTGTAATTTTCAAGTGAAAATTTCATAATTTCATTTCCAATTACCTTTTTAGTTTTTAATTTCAGAATACTGTGCAACTACCCAAAACAATAGATATTCTTGTTGGCAACAAAATTAAACTGCATGAAAAGAAAATAAAGAATAAATCGTTTGGTTGGAATATTAGAAGAAATCTTGTTTATCTTGTTTTGCTTATATTCAAACGAAACAAAACTGCAAACAAAATCAGCACAATGGTTGAGTGTTTCAAGAAAGAATTTTAGGAAAAAAAATTCAACTGAACATAATTAGATGATTAATTATGGAAGATTATATCTAGTTTTTCTGAGTACATAGAGTTGGTTGCCTTCATTTCTAGTTTGATATGCTTAGGGATAAAGCATCTTTGATCATGGAAAATGAAAAAAATGTTAGAAATGTATTCTCCTTATATCAAAATTTTAGTTGGTTGACATTGACATCTTTAAATTTATTATTTACCTTTCTTCTTTTTTGAGAAATAGGTTAATTATTCCTGAGTGGGACACTTCTTTGACCTGAAAATGAAGTGAAACTTCTCAATAAGGTTTGGAAGACTTTGTACTGTGGAATGAGCGGCTCAGGAAGGAAATTGCAATGCAAACTTTTGGGAAAGTACCCCACCGTGATGTGTCTTTTTTCTAACAGTCTGATGGGTACATTAAATTCCTCTTTTAGTGTTCTTTGAATTTTCTGTAAGTGTTGTGAAGTCAAGTGTCTTTCTAGGCGGTACCAGCATCACACTCCATAGGGAGAGTGGAAGGAAGGCCCAAGGAGGCCCTTGATTGATGACTCCAGATGAGATACACTAGGATTGCATCAGAGAAGGGAAGAGGTCTGTGGGGTGAGGGATTCGTCGTCTCAACTCCCCTTGGTAGGTCACCACTGCTGCACACAAGTGACGAGAGTGCCTTGGAGAACGTCACTGATATCCTGGGTCCGTACTGCATTCAGCCAAGGTTTCAGTCAGTTGATGGGCAGAGTAGTGAACTTTCGTGCAGTCCCTGAAACCCACATCCTTATAGGGACTGTGTGTTTTGTAAAAATGTCATCAGCCTAACACGTAACAGGCAATAAGTAAATATTTCCTGATTCCCTTTGATATGGCTATTTAGTGTGGTTTATAGAGGACACTGTAAATTTAAGGGCTATTTTATACTTTGCACACATTTTCATTATCACCTTTATTCAATTACATTCGTCTCTCCTACAAGAAGCTGAAGTTCTTAAGGGCAGGGACCATCCGCAGTTCGCCTGGGTGTCGTTGTCATTCATGACAGTGCCAAACGAACTGGTGTTTCTCAAAAGCGGAAGATGTGACAAATTCCGCATAGTGCCCCTATCGGCTGGGCTGCGCAGTAAGGGGAGGGGTTTGACGTTTGTCAGAGTCACTGAGGAAAATCAAACAATTACAGATGTCCTAATGTTAAATTCAAAAGAGCACCACATTTATGTAACAGGAAGTGAGATACGCTCTTCAAGGTGGAGGGGAAAGAAGGAAGTAGGGAGAATGCTTAGTGAGCAACCACTGTGTATCTGCTGCTGTGCTCAGATGTACTCAGTTGCCACTTTTGCTGCTCACAGCAACCCTGCGTAAGGCAGCTAATCCCTCAAGTGTATACATGAATTATTTGTGATACAATTTAGCTGAGGCCAGGTGACCAGTGAATGTCAAAACTAAAGTAAGACCACAAGTCTCTAGGCCTCCCAAATTTTTTATACTACCCAGCTTTCCTAATCAAATCATCTGAAAATAAAGGATCTAGTGGAGAAAATTACAGACATTTTATTTTCAAAAACACAATAATTGGTAATGGAGTTACAGATGCCTCTCATTCTATAGTGTTCTGGAATATGTGCCCATAAAATGTCTGTAGCCTGACTGATATTTCACCAGTGATCTATAATTGACTGTGGTCTGAATGTCCTCGCCAAAACGTGGAAATCCCAACTCTGAAAGTAACAGTACTAGAAAACAGGGCTTTTTGGTTGGAGCAACCGTCTATGAGCTGGGAAACAACCCTCAACCAGACACCAAATCTGCCAGTACCTTGATCTTGGCCTTCCCCAGCTCCATCGTAAGAAATGAATGTTGTTTATAAGCCAATTTTGCAATGTTTATTTTAGCAGTGTGAGCTAAGATAAGTTGTTTAGATTTTTTGTTTTTTGTTTTTTTTTGAGTTGGCGTCTCACTCCGTCGCCCAGACTGGAGTGCAGTGGCCGCTTCCGGCCACCGCAGCCTTGACCTGCTGGGCTCCGGCAATCCTTCCGCCTCAGCCTTCCGAGTAGCTGGAACTACAGGCGTGCGCTACCACGCCTGGCTAATTTTTTTTTATTTATTGTAGAGATGAGGTTTCGCCTGCCCAGGTGGGTCTCGAACCCGTGGGTTCAGGCAATCCACTCACCTCAGCCTCCCAAGGCACGGGATTACAGGCTGAGCCACCGAGCCCGGCAGTTGTTTAGATTTTAAATGTGTGGCTCTCTGGCCTGAGAGCCCTGTCAGGTTCATGCTAATCTTTACATGAACCTTCAAATGTCATAGAGTACTTCACTATTGAGAGAACACAAGAATTTTATAGAATCGTATTAAATTTGCTTCAAATCATATACTACCATATACTTGCTTTATATGATTAGTAATTATGAAATTTACCTGGGACACATCTCTGACAAATCTTTGTGCTAATAAGGACTGTTCCCTGTTTTAACCTTTATAATTTGTGAAACATTTAGAAAAATTCATGAAAGATGATACATTAAATAAGAACTAAAACATAGATAATAAAAGTGGGCATTTTATGCTTTCTAATTAAAGTCAGAATGAAAGTTTTAGTTAAAAAATCAGCATAGTATAGAACACATTTTCTAACTACCCTAAGCAAACAGAACATGGAATTGAAACAAAATCGTTTAATCCTGGGTTAGTATCCTAGCACACAAGTTCTCTTGAATCTTAATAGCTCTTCATTCATAACAGAAATCTCTCTAGATTACTCTATATACCTACACTACATTTTTACTTTGAAATGTTAGAAAAATATGTCTCATCTCATCAGAAGAAGCCTAGCAGCTAATGTTCAGTCTTGTGTCTCTGTGGAAAGAGCCCCCCCCAACCGGTCCATTTGTTAATGCTGTTTAATCCCTTTATTATTCTTTGACTGTATTGAAAGCAACTTTACAGCCCGTAATCAATAATTAATACAGAAATGATGATATTATAATGTACACATATGATTGAATACACAAAAGGGAATCGACTATTGATTATTTCCAATGATAGACTAGATATTAGTATGAATATTTCAAAATTGTATTCGATTGGAAGGCTTCACCCAAGGCCTTTCAGCCTCCACAATCTTACTTTAAAACATAGTAATGAAAATTTAATAATCCCCTCCAAAAAATTGACTTTCATAAATACCTTTTGCTTCAGATTACTTTGGCTTACAGTCTCTTCAAGTCTTATGCCTTCCTAGCAACATTAAGGTCCTACTCATTCTCCCGGTTCTTCACGGTTTCAAATGTTTTGTAATTTTAATCTTGTTACTTTCTGCCCAGGACCCTAGAGCGGTTTCCGATTATCAATGAAATTGGAAGTGAATTCCTTAGAACTCACTTCATTCACTTTTCTCATTGTTCTTTATTCAGTCAATTCTGTTCTCAACAAGTAACTTTCTTTATGATCCTAGATACCATAATTCGTACCTCCAGATCTTACCCACTTTTTGTTTCTTCTTAACAAAGATATCGGTGCGTTTTTATACACTTGTACTTCCTGTTTTACAGAATGCTTTTACAAACATGTTTTGTTTCACATCCCCTTCCTACCCCCAAATGCATTTTGTATTCTGCTTACTTGAATTCAGAAATGCAAATCTTTTCCCCTTTTCCCATTCGAAAACTGTCAGTGAATTTTCACGGCCCAGGAGGACTGATCTCCTTAGCTCAGTTTCACAGTCCTTCATCACCTTTCTCCGAGTGCCCTTCCAGATTCATCAGCGCCAGCCATCCTTCACAGATGCTCTGTGTTCCAGCCACGCGCTGTGTGGTCCTACTCAAGAACAGCCGTGCTTTCCCACTGCTGCTGCTACTAGCTTGCCACCTTCAGTCTTCTGGAGTGAGTGGCAATACCTCTCTTCCCCATGTTCTTTGCAAGCGGTGTGTTCTAGATCAAGATGAACCGTGCTCGCCTCTGTAGCATCGTCCCTTCTAAGGACAGCCCTAATAGGTTCCTACTGCCTTCTCAAGATCTGCCTTAGGTTTCACACGTGCTTAGCAGAAACCACACTTTGATACATATCCGTTTACGGCTATTTTCTCTTTGCAGATATTCATTTTCTTGGAGAGAGAAGCTGTGTTACATTCCGCTGTATTTTAATATATCTACGTTATTCTGTAGTATATGGTCAGCTTATAAATGCCTGTTAAACGTCAGTGAAAAAAATAGGACAGAGGTATCTGTCCTGCATAACTATCTGGATTGTGAGATGAAAACATAGCTTCATAACCAGTTGGCGGTTTTTCAAGTCTTTGCTGTGTACACCTTTTAATTCACTTTCATCTTCTGCCTTTTTGGATGTCTCATGTCCTTCTGTTGTTTTCTTTAGAGGGCAGAAAAAAGAGGCTCTGAGGAGGTTAGATAACTGACTTTAAACATACATGGTAGCAGTTAAATTCATGAGCTATCAGGACGGGTAATGTCATGGTTTTAGCCACCGACACCCCCATGCTTCTCCCTTCTCTTCTGCCCAGGTCCACAGAATGGTATTTTACTCGTCCTTCAAAAGCACTTGATAAAAATGAAGCAAAACAGGACAACATCCGGGGCCCTGTTACACAAAGCCATTTTTATCCCTTTGAAAGGAACGGTATTACTTAAAAATCTACCCCAGCAAACCGTTTTAGTGACCATTGTTTGTCAAGGCTACACGGTAACAAGTTATGGATCCGGTAATGGTTGGTAATAAAACTCATTCAGCTACCTGAGGGGTTTCTGTCTTAACTTCTCTTTAAGGTGCTTAACTGAATGGATTAAGCTGCACCATGTACTTGGTTGTGAGCCTCTCTGTACATTAGACTTACCCTTTGAAGCTTGCTAAAGTTAAGACTCTGAGGCTGCCTGGGAGATCCTGAGAGCTGTGAGTTGTTCACATATGAGCTAAATGCAGACAACTCGTGAACCAGTGGTTCGTGGGTTCTTCTGCACTGTAGGAGTGAGATTGTATAATGGTGCATTATCTGAGGAACGTGCCAAATTTATGGTAAAAAACAAAAATCTTTCTTTATAAAGCTCTACTCCATTTATTTCTTTATTTCTTCTAGTTGCCACTTTTTCTAAAAATAAAATTAACTGATTAACCAATCGCAATCTATGCTCAGAAAATGGTATAATAATGTCACAAGGCTTCTGACTATACATGTTAAGTTCTGGGTGACAGAAAGATGGACATAGTTGGTAGAATTTTGGTTCCTGTTCTGAGTTATTTTCCACAGAGGAAGAGAACTCCACAAATTAGTGAATGCAATTATTTCAGTGTCATATATTTTAGAATAAAAATATGTGCAGAGTCATTTGGGAAGAAACATGATAAAATAATCAGTTCTATCAAGGTGGACAAGAGATCACATGACGTCAATAATGATAATAAGAAGAGGACTGGCATTTCTTCACGTAGCCCTTACGCTATTGCAAGTATGTTTTGTACATTAACTTGCCTACTCTGCAGAAAAATCCTGAGTTAGGTACGATTATCATCCCCATGGTAAACGTGAGGAATCTGTTGCAAACCAAGGTCATGCACGTGCCCTGGATCATGGTTCCTGAATGGTGGAACAAGGACTCACTCGTTTCCAGCTTGCACTCTTCATCAGAATAATTTATGGAGGAGGCAACATTTGAACAGGTAGCAAAGGGGAGAAAAAAATGTTTCCTAGAACCAATAAAAGGAAGAAAGGAAAGACAAATGTGAACATAAAAGCTATGGGAGTTGGCCACAGAGCAACCTGAAACAGTCTGAAGGAGATGATGAGAAATGGCGAGAACGTCAGTGTCAATCGATCGTTTTCTTCATCTGTCGACTTCCTTCATGTATTCTTCTAGACAGTAGTGTCCATGCATTCATTCGTCATGAACTTGCCATATTACTCTAGGTAGAACATCAATCACATATGCTGACATGCTTGGACACCCTCAGAACCCTTCCATGACCTTGAGAGATCAGAAAGAACAATGTAAGAAATCCTGATGATCGTTAGAAAAGTGCGCGTCTCGTTGGAATAGCTTAATAATGTGCATTGTGAGTGACTCAGTGTTGACCTAAAGGGACATGTTGAATCATGAATGGCAGGATGTGGTTCTGGAATCAGCATAATTTCATATAATTTATTATTTTGAGGGTAAAACAAGAGTGAGCCTATTAAGTTTTGGATGACAGGAAGTTGGACACGCTTGGTAGAATTTTGGATATGATAGGAATAGAATTTAAATTAACTTTGACAAATCAGAGAAATATTCAGCTTTATATTAGTTGGATAAGACCAATTCAAAGTACGTATTGGTATAAGAGAAATAAAAAAGGTGTAGAGTTGCTGGCTAAGAGTAATATTTTAAGAAGAAGTCTGAGATTCAAGGACTAGCTAAAGGCCATTAAGAGCTTTGTTTATATTCATTCAGCAGAAGTCTTTATTTATGTTTGTAATGAAAAGCACCATAATTTTGATTTACATATTTGAGGATTTATGAAATGCATTTGAAACCTATCCAGGTTTACCTTATATTAGCAAACAGTTTCCAGCACCAGAGCTGTACAAATAACTGTCAAAATTCCATTTTTACTAATCAGCATGACTTTTTTTTTAAGTTACATAGTAGGTACAAATTATTTTATAATCAGTTATCATATTATCATATGAAAGAGAGGGAGATAGGTACCTCCATTCTTAAGGAGAAGATTTTCACTTTCAATGTGAACTTTGGACTGCTTGCTTTGCTAGAATTAAATTGGCAAATGGTTCATGTGATATTTCCAGCAGTAAAATCTGCAAAGTATCCTACCCAATATGGTTGCTTAAACAGTTAAATCCTCTGCAATCAGAGAACTCCCACTGAACTGGTGATTATCTGTATGATATATTCTAATGTACTGAGCAACTGTGTAAAGATCATGTGGATTGATTGTTCATTTTACTAACTTCTTAAAGGGATTGAGTGAAAAAATTATACAGTGCACTGTTCATTGTATAAAATCTGCTTTTTGATCAAAGCAGAATGTGGAATTTAGAAATGTAATTTTCATTACTTGTTGGAACAGATTTTCTTATTTGGAAAAACATCTTTGAAATCAGAGGGTGAATTTAATTCTCAAAAAAAAACATTAATTTTATAGGCTTTTTAGAAATACATTAGAAACTTGATCATTAGGTCTCTTTGTAAATCAACTTAAAAAAAAAACCAGAATAAAAAGATGGATTGATTTCCATGAACATAATGCTCAAGGACTTAACAATTAGTTTAAGCATACTTCCCAGATTATATGTTTTTACTTTGCCCAGACTTGAGCATTGCTTTTGCAATAATGATTTCCAACTTTCAGTCAATAAATATCATCTTTCTGGAAATACACACTTCAGAAAAATTTAAAATTGACTATATAATTCTTTCCTATTCAAATGAGTTAGAATTTGCTATTGATATGCAATACATTATTTACAATCAAAAATTTTTGTATATATATATATGTGTGTGTGTGTGTGTGTGGTCGTTATTGACTATAAACCATAGATATCAATGAGGATCAGCTTAAGCATTACAGTAGAATGGGATATTGCTATAGGCTTTTCTGCAACTGGAATTGGGAAAATAATTTTAATAATGGTTATTAAAAATATAGAGCTGATAAGCTGATGAGTTAGTAACCTTCATATATAGAAATGCTAGCCCCAGTGTTTGTTCATTCAATTCAGAATTTAATTTTACTGAATGCCTGCATTCTGACTTAGGAAGAGGATGAGATGAAAGAACAGATTAAAGAAAGCTAAATACTACTCAGATCTTTATTTTTTTTAAAAAAATTTTTAATGGACATATTAATAACATAGCCTTAGAAATATTCTCAGGAAAGTGAATTTTTGCCCTAATTCCCATACTCTATTTACCATTACCCTAATTCTGAACATCCCGTTTAGGAAGCTGAATTGTAAAGAGCAAAACTTGATTAAAATGCCACAGGATTCGACTATTTGCATTTCATTTTTCCCCCAAAAATGCACCTGAATGAAAGCGTAAGAGATTTACCCTTCAAAAGTCTCTGATCACCCTATGTTCTATAGATGCATATATAGATGCCCCTCGCGGACACACACTTCCTTTTGATATCTTAGCGAGCTTAAGGACACTTAGTATAGTTTATATCATAATACTAGCTACCATTCCTAGTGACAGAATTTGTATTGCTCAGGGATTGCCGAGAAACAGAACCAGTGGGAGATATGTAAGAAGGGGTATATTATGAGGAATTGGCTTGTGCAACTATTGAGAATGAGAAGTCCCAAAGTCTGCCTTCTGAGAGCTAGAAACCTGGGAAAGCCAGGGGTGTGATTCCAATCTGAGCCCAAAGGCCTGGAGGACCAGGGGAGCCAATGGTGCAAACTCTAGTCCAAGGACAGAGAGAGACTGATGATCCTGGTGCAGCAGGTAGACAAGAGAGGATTTCCTCCAGCTTGTGTTCTGCTTAGGCCCTCGACAAATGGGCCACCATGCCGGGGAGGGCAGTCTATAGGGCCCACCAACTCAAATGTTGAGCTAATTCAGAAACCCCCTCGCGGACACACCCAGAAATCAGGTTTCATTCCGGTACCCCGGGGGAAAGTCAAATTGACACAGAAGATTAACCATCGTGCAGGTCAGCTGCAGTCTTCCTTACAGCGGCTTGTGTTTAGAGATCTTTATATGCACCAGGCATTTTTCTAAGGCCATTGCATTATTAACTCAGTGCCAAGAGTGTCAGCAGTCAGGGGCTGTTATCCTTGTTATTTTAATGAGGAAACAGAGACACAGAGAAGTTAGGCCACTTAGCCAGGGTCACAGGATAGTAGGAGAAGCCAGTGTTCTAACTCAGGCAGTCTGGCTCCCTTGCTAGAAACGTAGTCGCTTGGCCCTGGACAAGACTCGTTGAAATGACAGAACGCCGTCCTGTGAAATTCAAAGCTTTCTCCAATATTTTGTGAATTACCAGCAATGCTCTTTTTTTGTGGATTGTCTTAACTTCTTTGCAGACCACACCACATCCAACTGGTTCCCCTTGCTTAATTTTCACGAGGGAAAATCTGTTTTACAAAAGGTTTGTATATTTGGTAAAGGAAGAGTCCAAGCTGAGCAAAGCCAGATGCTTCAAATGTAGCGTAAACATTCCCACTCCCAGAATGTTTTTTCAGCTCCCTTGCTCCTGACAACGTCTAGCCCTGGTCCTCCTCAGTCTCCAGCTCTGTAATGTCCTGGCTTGCTCACTCTTTCCCTCTGGGAGGCAAGGTGGTTCTCGCTGCGTCGTGCAGGGTAGTTTCCCTGTGAACTTTTCCTGCAAGACCTCTGTCTGCTTTCAGATCACACCCTTTACCTCAGTCCACTTAACCTTCCCAATATCTTCCCAGGCAAGCGGTTCCCACCCTTGGAGGACTTGGGAACAGAAGTCAGGATGATGCGGCTTAAACTCCTCTCTCCACCACGTATTCGATGCTCATTATTTACAAGGCGTTAGGTTTCATAGCGTTGCTTCTCGTTCTCATGACTTTCCTGTGAGGTAGGCTCTTCTCACTCCCATCTTAGGAGACTGAGTTTCAAGAAAATTAACTCCCTTTTCTGCAGTTTCAAAGCCATTCCATGCTGGAGTGCACATCTCAGCTCTGATTCCACAGTCCAGATTCTTTCCAGGGGTACCTTCTCATTTAGATTATGGACCTTCTTTAATTCATTATATAAAAGTAGTGTTTTATGACTGAACACGTTGCCGGCACAGAGGTTTCGTTATCTTCTGAAGGAGGTCTGCGTGGGAGCTTTGTGTGAAATGGGATGAATGGCCACTATTCCCATTCTCATATGGCAAGGATTGAACGATCACCTTTCTTAGGAGAGTGTTTTAGTTACAGAAGACGCATGTGGCAGAAGGCGGAATGCTTTGTCTTGTTTTGTTTACTATTAAGCTCAGGTACATAAAAGTAAATATACACATAAAAAACAACTTGATTTCTGAATCACTTTTCTGAATTTCAAAAGGCATTGTAGATGGGAATACTTTCTTTTTATCAAGGGATAATTAACATTTGAAGAACATACTGTGTACAAACAGGTAAATATTTATTTCTGATAGCTATACGTAAGTGATAAATATTGTCGGTTATCACCAAAGGCACAATTAAACTTCAAAAAAAAACGAGAATTTTTGAACACACAAATTTATGTATGAAGTAAAATGTAAGTACTCCCTAGACAGTTAGGAATTGAAGGTTATAGCATTTGCCATCAGGATAATTATTCTCTAGATAGTCAATAAAGTTCCAGCACTGTGACGCTGATGATTCCTAAAGCAGGTAGAGGTCCTCTAGGAAGTGCTGGCTTTGAAAACAAAGAGAGCACATGTGTCACGTGTACAATGTAATTCTCTGAATCTTAGATTTGGAATTGAGCTCATACTTTTATAGGCATTTATCCTTGATACTCTCATATTTTAAAAGATCTATGGTACTTACATTTTAAAAGATCTATTTCAATACTGTAGTACTAAAATAACATTTTTTATCTACAACTTCCCTTCTCTTTCAGTACATTTTATCTTTAAACAATGAAACATCTGTTTAATTGCATTTACCAGTAGGAATAACAAAGATCGATTTCCATGAAGTGTAGATCTTGATACAGCCAGGAGATGTCTTTAGCATAAGTTATTTTTTCATTTTCACTCAAACGATACATACGGCTGTTAAGGTCACAATACATTTAAACCATAAATTTGTTTTTCCTTGACCTTTTTCTTTTTTTTGTTGTTTTTTTTTTTGAGTTGGAGTCTCACTCTGTCGCCCAGACTGGAGTGCAGTGGCCGCTCCCGGCCACCGCAGCCTCGACCTGCTGGGCTCCAGGGATCCTTCCGCCTCAGCCTTCCAAGTAGCTGGAACTACAGGTGCACACTACCACGCCCGGTTGATTTTTTGATTTATTGTAGAGATGAGGTCTCGTTTGCCCAGGCAGGTCTCGAACCCGCGGGCTCAGGCAATCCACTCACCTCAGCCTCCCAAAGGCGCGGGATTACAGGCTGAGCCACC
>CAUYQG010245964.1:0-11668 GCA_963574415.1 Tarsius wallacei | reverse complement strand
GAAGGAGGGAGGGAGGGAGGGAGAGGGAACTCTGGTACCAATTACACTGTCATGAATGGAAATCTAAATACAATGACTTAAAACATACACATTTATTACTCTGAATATCTGGAGGGGAGAAGTCAGGTTGGGAGAATGGCTGCATTCCATGCAGTCATTTCTGAAGCCCTGGTTCCTTCCATCCTGCTGCTCTGTCACTCTCCAGGATATTGTTTCCATTATATTTGTTGATGCTGAGGTAATGATGTGGTTTAGAAAAAAATAAATGTTAAATGTGTCTTTAATGAATATGAGAAGAAATTGTTAAAACAAAGTGACTGATCACATTTGTAGGAGTTCTAAAAATTTACAAGAGATAGAAAGTTAGATTTTGTATACAGATCAAAACATTGTACTACTGTTACCTTATTTGACCTCTCATCATTGTATTTCTCAGTTAAGTTTATGTGTAGTGCACTATACATAAAGCTGACTTGGAAAATCAGCTTTGTCAAATGAAATAAGTAACTGAGCTCTTCTAAGATGCCTATTTAGCTAGTGTGCTTTATTTTCAAGCTAACTGAAGATGGGCTGGCTTTTCAGGAAATGAAAATTTAAAAAGAGACAGAGAAGTTCAACGATCTAATTAGATAAAAAAAAAAACAAGGAGAAAACTGAGAAGAAAAATCAGAAACTTTGGTAGCAATAAATACAAGGAATCATCTAAGTAGAATGCACTAACAGCAAACAGTCCAAATGCATTAGGGCAAAGCATTAAAGGAAGACAGACCCACTGAATTTGTTTGATTTGGACAGTACTAGAATTCAGAGGCACACAGGGATATAATGAAAAAATGTCAAGAACTGAAAAACAGTGTCTTTACACCTATAAAACTTATCTTTCTTAAATTGAACCTTTCTTAAAATATCTTAATTGTGAATACATGTTTTCTTGCACTTGCATTTTTTCTTTGAGAAAGGTTCAGGAATAACTGCTTAACAGAATTGACCAGAATTTGGTTAATATTTCCTTCTCCTTCCACCAATAAAAGGAAAAGAAGTTCTGGATATTCAAGAAAATTAAAGAAAATATTTGGTTTATCTTAAATATTTTGGGGTAGCCTGCAAACAAATTGAAATAATGCTGATATAAGTCCTTTCATTTCATATGTCAATATCCCATGAAGTAAACAGGGTGAATATTGTTTTCCCATTTTATTTTAAAGAGAATCACGCACAACTATAATAAATGACTAATGCAATGATAATACTCATGATTATACATCAAAACAGTGACAAAAACATTCCTTTTATTATCTCAAAAAGGAAAAGATATAGTTGTGTTGTTTTGTTTTTTACCATTCCACCACTCTTAAATGCTACTTCCTAATATTCCGTAAAAAATGTATGTTTCCTGCCAAAAACTCAGATATAAATTGATACAAATATTCATTAAATTAAAACAAAAATAAATATAGAGATGTGGAAATTATTTTATTTTTTCCCTCCCAATGTTTTCTGCTTTTCTTCTTTGGTTGGTTGATTGGTTTTATTTTTTTTTCTTAGGGAAATTGTAGAGGGGTGATGTGTGTCATTCTTGGGTTAATAAAAACAAATTCAGCCGGGCTCGGTGGCTCAGCCTGTAATCCCGCGCCTTTGGGAGGCTGAGGTGAGTGGATTGCCTGAGCCTGAGGGTTCGAGACCCGCCTGGGCAAGCGAGACCTCATCTCTATAATAAATAAAAAAAAAAAAAGTAGCCGGGCGTGGTAGTGCGCGCCTGTAGTTTCGGCTACTCGGAAGGCTGAGGCAGAAGGATCGCCGGAGCCCAGCAGGTTGAGGCTGCAGTGGCCGGGAGCGGCCACTGCACTCCAGTCTGGGCGACAGAGTGAGACGCCAACTCAAAAAAAATAAATAAACAAAAATAAAAATAAAAATAAAAACAAATTCAATCAATTTGTATTATTCACAGAACTGCTAAAATGAAAATTCACATTTTCATCAGGTTATGGAAACTTAATAGGCCTTGATCTCTAATAAATAACAAAATGATGGGGCTTTTAATAATTTATATATTCATTTTCAGAGTGGCAGCCAAAGCTGTTTGCTTGGTAAAGCATTACTAAATGTCACTATTCGTCTTTCTATTCTAATTCTCTGCAAATTTGTATTTGATAAGCCTCACTTTTATAATGAAATTATTTGGAAATTATTCATCGAAATAAGTAGTGTTTCACACAACACTCTGGTTTCCCCTTTCATACTGTCAATGGAAATCAGTTCTTCATGAAGGTTTAATGTACATCAATGAACAGCCCTGGGAACAATTTTTTGCCCTTTGGGCAGTTTTTCATAGTAGAGGACAGTGCTGTTTGAAATTAAATGATGTTGCACATCAAGTCAACAATAGCAATAATAAGCAAGCTCGACTAGACATTTTTTACATTTTTTTAATCATCTGAATATAATCATAAACACTTGATGCTAGTTTCCACAGCCTTCATATGAGTTATAAATGTCACAGTTAAGTTTCTCTTCAGAACAGAAACATTATTTCTGTTGTGGATGAAGAAATGGATATAGTTAAATAACATGATCTGTTTACCAAACATGTCTGCTATCAGAAGAAAGCAAAATGATTGGAAAATGAAAATTGGCTTGACAACTTTTTATTTTTTAAAAAATCATGGTTTACACTATGGGTTGCATTTTTAAATACAGAATTACCTATCAACCCACTGTTAAAATAAAGCTTTCAACGGAACGTCCAATTACTCAAGAGACCTCCACAAATTATTTGGGCAAACTCTTCTTTAAAGGTCAGCAGTGAAGCTCCATGATGCAATAAGGGGAAAAAGAAATACACAGAGAATTTAAAGTACCCTTTTAATTATTTTCTCAGCTTCAAACAAACAAGAAAAAACTTTTTAGCCTATATTTAATCCCTCATCTACCCCAATAGTATTAATTCCACCAGTGAGATTACACAGAGACCATGTCTACTACCAGTAGTATTACTCTAAACAGACATGAATAAACTTGGCATTGTAAAAAAAGTTTGTAAAATTTTAAATGATGGGTAAACCTCTGTGACAATAATAATAATCTACAGGAGTCCTAATTAACCACAAATTGACCAAGCCCACATTCAGTCCAGAAGACTGCATGATCAGGAATAAATGGATAGTCCCTCAGAAGCATATTACCTAAAGATCACATATGTATATCAGAAGTTATTAGCATTTAAAATTGTAATGAGATCACCAGATAAGGAAAAAGGTAACAATTTGAATGCCATGCACAGTGTAATGCTAAGTTTCCCTTTTTTGAGGCACCAGTTCTAAATCACTTTTGCTCTGTGAAAAACTTCACAGTAATGCCATTAAAAATTTTTTTTAATTTTAAATATGTGGGGTACAATTCAGGGTAAGGTATGCAAATGTTCATTATGCAGGTACCCTTGTTGATGAGGTGTGCCACCCTATCTCTGACAGTTTCCCACTATTGCCAATCCCTTTCTAATAGTATTATGCTAGTTGTTCAAGGTCCACTCATGAGTGAGAACACGTGATACTTGATTCTTCGTTTCTGTGACAGAGGCTATCTAAGTCCATCCAAGCTGCTGCAAAGTTCATAATTTTGTCCTTCTTTACGGTTGCATAATAGTCCATCATGTATACATGTACCACATTTTTTAAATCCAGTCCTCTTTTGATGGGCAGCATGGCTGGTTCCATTTTTTGCTATTGTAAATATTGCTGCCATAAACATGTGTGAGCAGGTATCTTTTTTCATAGAGCAATTTGAGTTCTTCTAGGTGTAATCCCAGTAGGGAGACTGAGGCATTGTATGGGAGGTTGATTTTTAGATCTTTTAGGAATCGCCACACTGTTTTCCATAGAGGCTATTACTGCCATTTTCTATACATTAAAAGTAGTCCTCAGTTTTCCCCAATGTTTCCACTTTACCTAGATTAAACTTCAACCTGTCTGGTGTCATTTTATTTCACAGTCACTCAAACACTGAGGGAAATATGAGAATCAATTATAAATGATGGGTAAACCTCAGTGACAATAATAATAATCTACAAGAGTCCTAGTTAATCACAAATTGACCAAGCCCACATTCAGTCCAGAAGACTGCATGATCAGGAATAAATGGATAGTCCCTCAGAAGCATATTACCTAATGATCAGTATGTATATCAGAAAATTGGTACTATCTTTGAAAACTATTGGTGAGCTCTAGCATATGCTTAAAACATTGATCTCAAGAGTCAAATTTAGCTGGGTGTTCATGCCTATAATCCCAAGTACTGGGGAGGCTGAAATGGAAGGATCACTTGAGGCCAGAAGTTCAACATCAGCCTGGGCAACATGGCAAGACCCTGTCTCTAAATTTTTTTTTTAAATTAGCCAGACATGGTGGTGTATGCTTTTGTAGTCTCAGCAATTCCAAAGGCTAAGGTGGGAATCTTTGCCATTTGCAGGTTAGATGATGCTGAGCAAGTTATTTAACCTAAGTCTCAATGACTTATATCCAAAATAAGGATAACAATACTACCTATTTCAAATTATAACTGAGTGCTCTGGAACCATAAGGCCTACAAAACTCTTAGCACCATGCCTGGTAAACAGTGAGCATGCATAAAGCATTAATTTTTACAAAAATTGTGAACTAGACAAGATTGAGATATTTTCACCAATTCCTTGATTCTTTCTTCCAAACACCATTTCCATGGCACTTTTTTAGCAGCTTTGTTTTAATTAATGGATGTTAAGCATAATCCAACTTTAGAGAAGTACATAGTTACAAATTATGGGACATTTTATGTCTAGGTTAGGGGTTGCTAATGTTTTTTCTGTAACTACACAGATAGTAAATATGTTTAGGTTTTGAGAGTCAGTCTCTATTGTAAGCAATCAATTCTGCCACTGTGGAACAAAGTAGCTGTAGATAATACAGATACAAAATGAATAGCTATATCTATGTTCCAATAATACTTAATTATAAAAAGAAAAAATTAAATTGTATATTATTTTTATCTCACAAATTATCTTCATCTATTGTTTTTTTTTTTCATTAATTTACAATGACAAACAGTCTTATCTTGCTGGCCACACACAAACACAAAGTGAGAAGCAGTTAGTCCTCAGGTTACAGTTTATATAGTCCTGTTTTAGTTCATTATTTCTATTAACAATGTTAATATGTAATGTATGGAAATATTAACAGTCCTAATAGATAACAATGTTAAATATCTCTAACACAATTAGGCACATTTCTTAATTTGACGTCCCCTGAAAAGCAGAAATAAAGTAACAGGCACTTTAGACACTGGTACTGTGACTGCTCACTCTGGGATAGAGAATGTGAAATTTGCCTGATCAATTTAATGAAATACCAGCTCTGGAGTTGTCAAAGTGAACCCCAGAACTGAGGCTAGATTAATTGGAAAAATTAAAACGTCTAGAAGGAGTCTAATCTGGAGGCAGATAGGAAAATTGATGTGGAGCGTCTGTACATACATTTCAACTTCGGTTTCCATTGCCATCTGGTTGATCCTCAACCGTGGTTTCATTTGAGAATGTGGACTATCTGAGGCAGGAAAATGAACAAAGGCAAGAGATGACCCAATGAATAAAGAAACTCTATTACTCTATGGCCCTGCTCTTTGAGGAGCCTAATTTTATTTTATTTTTATTTTATTTTTTTGAGTTGGAGTCTCACTCTGTCGCCCAGACTGGAGTGCAGTGGCCGCTCCTGGCCACCACAGCCTTGAGCTGCTGGGCTCCGGCAATCCTTCCACCTCAGCCTTCCAAGTCGCCGGAATTACAGGCACGTGCTACCACGTCCAGCTAATTTTTTGATTTTTTTTTTTGAGATGAGGTCTTGCCAAGTTGCCCAGGTGGGTCTCGAACCTGCGAGCTCAGGCAATTCACTCACCTCAGCCTCCCAAAGCAAGGGATTACAGGCTGGTCACCGAGCCCAGCAAGGAGCCTATTAAGGGTTCTTTGTCTAATTCTGTCTAATGTTTGTATGGTGCCTGGGGGTTCTTTAATATGGAAAATGAGGAAGGGACATGAAGATACAAAGACAAGAACAATATGGAAGACAGATAAATGTAAATGGAGGTCATACAAATTTATATTCGGAAAGTCAGAGCCAGATGGTCATGAAAGATCATTCAAAAATTTAACTTACTTTCTGCCTCACTAACTTTGAAAAGGTGGAAGTTTTGAGTACAGATGTACTCCCTAGGAGAACACACATAGTACCCTAAAATGGGTGTCGGCAAACTATGAGCAGGGAGCCAAATCCATGTGCCTCCTGCTTATGCGAACATACTTTTATCAGAAGACAGCCACACTTATTCATGTATTAACTGTGACTGTTTTTCTACTATAATCACAGAGTGGACTAGGTACAACAGAGGCCCCATAACCCACAAAGCCTAAAATATTTACTATCTGCCTCTTTACAGAAAAACTTTGCAGACCCTTGCCCTAAAATCTTATTACTCTAAGTGTGGTCTAAAGACAATAGCAGCCGCATCCCAAGAAAGACTGTTAGAAATGCAAAATCTTGGGTCCCACTCAACCTACTGTATCAGAATCTGTACCTAGCAAGCTCCCCAAACGACTTAATGATACATACATGATTGAGAAGTGCTGCCCTAAAATGATTTTTTTGTTGTTGTTAAGTACATGGGACATGGAGGCATAGGAAGACGTGATGTTTACTATTTTCTGGCATATGCTTGTAAGGATTGGATCCTAAATGTGCTCCATGGGTTTTAAATCCTAATCTTCATAAAGACTGCATTTCATAGCCCACCACCCAAAACATCTGATATGGAGACTGTATCAAGAGATTAAAAAAGGTTTGAAATATTTATAGTAACAGAATATTCTTATAATTCATAAATTATTATCTTTATGAGTCTTAGAAGAAGATGGTCTTTAAATTGTCAACCAGAAATGAATATACTACAACCAGCATGTAATTCACATTCAGAAACTGTCTAATTCAAATGCTATTAAGTTACAGTAATGTTTTTAAAAACTGTTCATCAGTCTGAAGAGTGTTATTTTTATACTTTATTCTCTTAATCAAATATAAAGACAGAGCTTTTATCTCATCAGCATAAGTACATGTTCAAAAAGGAAAATACAAAATGCACTTTTTTGGGAGATGGAAATATAGCTCTATTAACTGTTATTTTATATTTAGTATTTTATTATTAAGCTTAGTTCAATATAAATGCATATTTTCAATGTCATGAATTCATGGCATGAATGACGTGAGAAGCAATTTGCATTTATACAGTACCTTTCAAAGGCTAGGGATAGCAAAGCAAAGAGTAAATGCTTGTGTAACTTTGCAATCAAGAATTCATTTCTAATTACTCCTACTTAAATGTGTAGTCTCTTTTTAATCACAACATTTTTACACCTGTGGTTAAGTGCTTTGACAGAGCCCTCACCTTATCTCTAAAGCATGCAAATTGCATGACTGGAATTTTGTAAGGAAGTCTTAGTTTGCCAGTGAGAAAATGATCACAGACATGTAACACCAATAACAATATTAAAGATATAATTCAATTTAAAAGCACCATTCTCTTGAATTATGTACTCATCTAGGCCAACACACACACGCACACGCACACACACCAATGTCCAGCTCTGGGACATGCTTAAGATTCAGGCTCAGACATACTTCTGCTGTAACTTCAAGAAGTTAACAGATAAGACCTGAAAGCCAGCTTGTAAATGTATGCTTTCCTGTAGTAAATCTTTAGCTACTGGAGCTACAATTGCTAACATGTGTGAGATTCCTAGTTTTCTTATATAACCAAGGAACTAGTAAATAACATGGTGTTAAAAAAACAATGATGTCCTACTACTAGGGGAAAGCACACTTCGACTGCAACATATGGTTATGGAAAGCAGCAGTCTGATAAATGGAGCTGAGGAAAGAAAAGCAATTCTGAAAGGTGGTTGTAGCTAAAGAGAAGGCCCTGATGACTGCTATCTACATAACTGACTGCAGTAAAGCTCGAAGCTCCATTTTCAGAAGCTGATTAGAAAGATTTATTAAGAACCTATGATAATCTGGGGACTGGTGTAACACAAATAGGGCATCGTTCTTGAACGTTGAAATGCTACCAATATACACAGCAGAAATGGGTAGATCTGGAGTCAAAAAAATTCAAAAATTTATAGTCGATTGTAAAAAATTAAAAGTCAGAAGTTTTGATTTTTTTAATAAAGTATTTAATATTTGAAAAATAATTTTGAAATAATCCATCCATTTAAAAACTGACTATTGAGCCATTCTATGATACTGGGTATTGTACTCATCTCTAATGATTAAAATAATAACAGTAACAGCAATAACAATAATAATAATCAAATGGGAGTGTTGGGACATGAGAACATTTTCTACACTCGGGAAAGTCACAAGATAGAAGAAAAGGAGAAATAATTAAACAACATGATGTGTGCTTTTATAAGTCTTGTGCAGTGTGCTATCAGAGCAAAGAAGAAAGGATATTAAATTCTGCTAGTCCTTAGGAAAGACGCCAGAGAGGCAAGGCAATTTCAACAAAAACTTGAACCACCAGTAGGATTCTGCCAGCCATAATACTGGTGGAGGAGAAATAAACATCAAGGAGTACGTATATTCTGATCTGAATATCACACAAATTCTTCATATGACCGTTGGCTTTATACAAATGCATTGCAGCTATAGCATGCTAATTAGGAATACAGCCTCAAAAGTCAAATGCTCGCCATTTCTAACCATGTGACTTTGGACAAATAACTTAATCTGCCTGAGTCTCAGTTACCTTATGGCTATAATGGGGAAAGACAGAATATGCTTCTGGGGAATAGTATAAGGACTTAGCAATACTTAGTGCAAAGCATTTAAAATGTTGACCCATGACTAACATTCAGTAAATATTATATTTTTTAAAACACTTGTCTCCTTCTAAGTAATGCTAGCCATTTCCAGTACATGGCGAATAAAGCCGCAAAATAAGCCCCCGTGTGCTTTAGGAAGCCCGTCATTAGCTTCAGGAGAAAAAGGTAGTGGTGCTGCCATTTGAGTATATTGGCCACCATCCTTATGCCTGCTTTATTCTCACTCACATTTTTTATTTCACATATCTACTCTTTACAAGAATCCTAAGTAGCAGATTTTATTATCATTATCTCACTTCACAAATGAGGAAACTAAGGTTCAGCTATAAAATACTTCTGCAAGTCCAAGGAAACATCTATGAAGCCATGATTCAAATTTAGGTGCTTAAATGTTGGTTAAGAACATCTACATTTTTAAGAGAAATCAGCTTATAACGGCTTTATTCAAATGTTCTGAAATAAAGTTTGGTCCAAAATAATCCCCTCTGAAGCATATGGGGAACCTGGCTTTTGTTTGCAGCAGGGTAGGTAGTCTAGGAATTATGAAAGACTCTCCTAACTAAAGTTTTAAAATGCTGAAATAAAAAAAATATATTTTTAATCACATAGGAAAATTTGCAAAAGGAAGGAATTTGTAGGGGTCAAGAATTATGTGAAAGCAGAAATTCTAGGAGATAAATGACCAATAAAACCAATTTTCAGCAGTCTCTTGAATTCTGGAGACTTTGAGCTACCATTTCAATGGCCATATGGTAAGGAAACAGAAGGTAAAGCCTAAAGCTAACCAAATCTGGGTAGCCTAAGACATGACGTCAACTCAAAGGAAATCAGTAAAGAAGTGAGAAGAGCCCACCTGCTGTGGCTATGGGATCACTCTATTATTCAGAGTGCACAGAGTCAGAATGGATGGAAAAACTCATATTGATTGAAATGATAATGAGTTAGAGGCTATTTAGCTAGTTTAGTCTATACTGTCAACCAGTGGAGCTCTAGATCCAGGAACTAGTGTTCTTTTATGCAGCCATCCGAAATCTTACTACAGGATTAAGAGATTACAATAGTATGAAAACTAACTTGGACCTCTAGTGCAGACTTGCTAGCTAAACAATACTAATTTCTGACAATAATAACAACAAATACTAGAAAAAGGAATCAGTCTCTAGTCTCCACTATCATTTCTCTGACCTAGATCTGGAAATGCTCACTTGAACCCAATAATTTTACTTCAGGACTGATGCTTTTACTCCAAATAAACTCCATGAGTTAATATCAAATCTGAATCAAATTTGGATTTTTGATTTTCTTGAGTAGACAACACCTCACTGTCACTGAAATATTATCTTTCCAATTCATTTTTGTTAATTATATTGTGCTTGAGTTTGTCAATTTCATTATTTTTTATCCTGTGTTCATGGTTCAAATAGACCAAGTGTGTTAACTAAAGAACATCAGAGAAGTGAGTCAGGAGGAGAGTCTAGGAACAAAATAATTTTGGGGTAGATGTGGATATTTTCACTAACAGAAGATCAGGAAGGATGTCTATAGAGTGATCAAGTTCATGAAGGGAGATAGAGAAGTGGGCAAGAGTCAGTCGGAAAAGCAGTGTGTTTTTCTCACAGGAACAAGGAACAGACATATCACTTAGGGAGTTAAAACCAGTTACATGTGACTTACACCAAGAAGTTTAACGCCATAAAACTTCCACAATAGTATTCTACATTTTCTCTTTTTTGCTATTTTCACTCAAATGTTTCCTCTATGTATCTATCCCTCAGGTAGTTGGTTATAGTGGGATAGATTATTAAAGACTTTGAAAGC
The DNA here is from genome assembly GCA_963574415.1 of Tarsius wallacei. Classification (NCBI taxonomy): domain Eukaryota; kingdom Metazoa; phylum Chordata; class Mammalia; order Primates; family Tarsiidae; genus Tarsius; species Tarsius wallacei. The sequence continues at coordinate 948 of CAUYQG010245964.1, read as the reverse complement.
TAAGTAAGAAAAAGTGCTTAAATAGGAGACATTAGACAAAAGATGACATTTGTAGACTTCTGAAAAAAGAAGCAGCATGAGGAATACAAAACTTAGGGAACTTCAAAGTGGCAGGAAAATGTTAGATGAACTGGAATCCAGAATGGAAGTCAAAATTGTGATCCAGATCACATGTGGGTCTTAATTTTTTCCCTGTATCTGACAGATAGATCTTAGATAGACATAGACTGGTTCTTGGGAGGTAGGAATTTTTTGTGTTCAGTTCATTTTAATCAACAGTGATAATGCACTTACTGTGTGTTTGAATGTCTATCTGGCAGTTTAAAATATGAAGAGAGGCCGTTGCCTTACTAGACTCTGGTGTGGCCATGTGCTGTTGAAGCTATGACTGTTGCCATGTTTTCTTTTCTTTTTTTTTTTTTTTTTTTAAGCCACGATGTGGTTTTCTTTAATGATACTGAATCTTGTATCACACAGGCCAGCATGAAGTTTGTCACTCAGACTTTACAGGCATTTATCTTAAGTCAATCAGTCCTGCTCCAAGCACAACACAAGAAGTGATTCGAGAATAATCATAAAAATCAGGCCTGTTTGGCACTAGGATACAATTGGGAAAAACAAACCAGGGAGGTGGCTGCTGGTTCCCAGCCCAGATCTCTGCCTGGATAACTGCTCTCTTTCTAAAGGATGGGATGGGCAGGGGCCCTAGCTGTGGAGCACTAAAGATGCAAGTGTGACAGGGCTGGACTGGGCCACCCCTGGCCTGGATCCAGGCCTGGCCATTACATGGCCTCGAACTCGTCGATCCTCTGCTTGGTGTTGCCCTGCCGGATCTGCCGCAGGGTCTTGTACTTGTCCCGGCCTTGCCTCATGTTCTCATTGTGAATGATGTCATTGTGGGTTCTCTTGTTCTCATCCCTGGCCTGGGACAGCTCATTGCTCAGCGTC
>CAUYQG010245954.1:0-21582 GCA_963574415.1 Tarsius wallacei | reverse complement strand
CTCCTGAGAGTATACGAGACCAAGAGTCACCACCAAAGAGAAACCACTGTAGCTGTTGCACTGGCACGTGAATAATTTCCCATCAGTTTCTCTCAATTATGACATCTTTAGAACTGTGGCTTTTATTTTATTTTATTTTATATCTTAGAGTTGGGGTCTTACTCTATTGCCTAGGCTGCAGTGCAGTGGCATGACCTCCTCGACTTAGGTGATCCTTCCACCTTTTTTGAATAGCTGGGACGACAGGTGTGCACCACCACGACTGGCTTTTTTATTTTGATTTTTAAATTTACTTTTGGCAGTGCTTTTGAAATTTTTTTATTTTCTGTAGAGACAAGTTCTCGCTATGTTGCCTAGGCTGGTCTCCCAATCCTCCCACCTCAGCCTCCCAAAGTGCTGGGATTACATGGCCAGCAGAGTTACACTCTTTAAAGTCAGCCTGCTGAACTGTATCTCTTCCTCGGTTCTCAGCTCCAATACTTTAAACTATATATGTTAAATTGATTTAGGATTTAGTATACGGTAAATCACCGTTATCCAAATAAGGGAGGGTATCATCAAAAGTTCTATTTTACTAGTTGGTTTAAATATCCTCCGACTCTTAACAGTTTTCCACAAGAAAAAAATGACTTTAGTCCAGGTGGGATAGCACTTTGTGAGGCTGAAGCAGGAGGACTGCTTGAGCCCAGGAGTTCAAGACTAGCCTAAGCAACATATATAGCAAGACTTTGTTTCTACAAAAAATCAGAATTAGCTGGGCATGGTGGCACATGACTGTAGTCCCAATTACACAGCAGGCTGAGGCAGAAAGATCACCTGAGCCCAGGAGCCCATGATTGCACCACTGCAGCCTGGGAGACAGCGTGAGACCTGACTCAAAAACAAATCACAAACAAACAAACAAACAAAACTTTAATGGAGCATTAACTGTAACTACACAGTCAAGAGAATATCCAGGGCAAATAAATCAAATATATGTCTATTCGAGAAAGTGAAGAGCAATCCCCTGTTAATTTTAATTTTGCTTACCTAGATCTTATCTGTCCATATTTCTGGTTTACCCCATCTATTTTGAGGGCCAAAGGAGAGGAAGTCAGGAGAAGAGGGTGAACAGATTAAGAGAATAAAGGTGAAGCAGCTAGCAGCAGCAGTAGGCTATGAGAGCTATGATGGTTCTCCAGCTGTCCAATTGGGAATTAGTAATTCTCTGGGAGAAGTCAAAGAAGGCTCTTAAGAGTCTGGTTCAAATCAAGAAATTGAACAAGAGGCAACTAGAAGAGCTAGGGGACAAATGCACCTTTCTGGATTTCCGTAACCACAGGTCTCGACAATAAATCAAAAATTAGCCAGGCGTGGTAGCGTGGGCCTGTAGTTCCAACTACTTGGTAAGCTGAGGCGGAAGGATCGCCTGAGCCCAGCAGGTCGAGGCTGCGGTGGCCGTGAGTGTGACACTGTACTCCAGCTTGAGTGACAAATGAGACTCTGACTCAAAAAAAAGAAGAAGAATTGGATTTCGGTCCCAGTTGTGTTAATGGACACTGTAGACTTGTGTTGGCTCAGTATTTCCTCAGCATAAATGAGAAGTTTGGAATAAATCAAGGTGCTGACATTTTAAAGGGGGAGCAGTTTTCCTGTGTTTGGTGAATACTTACTGGGCTTCTAATGCATTTCAGGTCCTATAGTTAGATAGCAGAGAAACAAAGAAATACAAGATCACCTCGAGGAGCTAGATAAGTAGACAGTTATAAAACAACGTGATTTAGAGTGTCATAAAAGAATACAGAGGTCTCAGAACTCAGAGAAGGAGGAGCACTAGAGTTTAACTTTGCCTAAGGAGACTAGAGTTTAATCATGAAGATATTTCCCAGATAGATATGGTAGGCACACAATACATCCAACGTGTGCGACGACAGCAAGGTGTGAGAAAGCAGCTGATCTTCACAGGAATTCAATCTGCATCTGCGTGAAGACATTGAGGTAAGACAACCGGTAGGAGAATGTGCAGCGAGTAGGCAAGAGGAGGGCTTTAGAATAAGACAGCTGTGGCTCATCTGCCTAACTGAACGCACTACTGTGAGCTCAGGAAGAACACCTGGTATCTGACTTCAAAGAATAGCTGACCACAAATAGTAAAAACCACTCTCACTCTAACAATACTTAACTACAAATTTCTAATAAAGAAAAATGATCGGTCAGTTAAGAATTCATCATTCATAAACCCCATTCCTTCTGAGCCATCACTTACTAGAAGCATCCCCTAACTTAGCTTCTGTCATTTCTCCAATGGTTGTACTTCCTACCTGCAACAGGCTCACACGACTCCATTCCTTCTCTCTGTCCTCCTTATGCCCCACGTGGTTCAGGAGGCAATCAGCACTTACTGAAGGATAGGCCAAAAGGCGATCATGAACGCTGCTCCAAAAGCCAGAATTATAGACTACATTAGTTTGAAAATTAGACCAGATTAAACTTTTCTAGAAATCTTACTTCTGCCAATTGCACCCTTTCAAGGTCAATTCTTCCATCTGTGTGCCCTTGAGTCCACCAGCTCTGGCTTTCCAAAGTTCCTGGCTCCAACAATCAACCCTTTCATTTCTTCAACCTCCACCTCCCTCTTCAGGCTTAGCCTCACGATCACAAAAATATATTAACACATTCGCAATCGGCAAATTTTTCACTTTCCTAATACTGAGAGCAGGTGAAAATTAAAATTTGAAGCTGATTGCCGCAAACTTCTGTCTTTAAGCACAAGTGAAATGGTCTTTTCTAAATTGTCACTTTTTTTTTTTACAATACAGCTGAAAGTTGCAGGCATCTCTAGTATCTGTCTGACACCACTCTGACTAGCATTCTGTATTTCGTATTTTTATTCGGATTATAAACCAAATATACATTATTCAGAAACAGAATTTGCAAAGATGTGAATTCATGTCAGCGGCAACCAGGAACGGAATTTGGAATGAGGCAAATCACATCAGCGAAGGCGAATGAGTGAAGAAACTCTTTTCTCCTAAGAAGTCATTAATTCAACAAATATTTACCAAGTGCTTACTAAGTGCCTGATACTGTGAAAAAAAACACGGGCACTATGTTCATGATGCTCTGATGAGGTAGGTAAGATAAACTGAGACTAACAGAGTCTGTTTTGCTACAACCCAAGAATTCATTAGTAAGAAACCTCGTATTATCAAAGTCATGTTATAAAAGTTCAAAGAGGGAAAAGGAGTAAGGGGCCAGAGAGTCTCACGCTCAAAACAGCAAATTCATCTTTCCTGTAAAAATGTCAATAAAGTGTAAAAGTTCTCATCCCACTAAGCAAGTCCACCTTGTAGTTGTATCTAGTTTTTGCTCAAAAACAAATCCTTTCTTTTCCTAGCACCATCAGCATTACCAAAAAAGCACAACACTTCACAAACACAATCACAAACATCACCCATTTTTGCGATAAATAAAGCAGAAAGCCACCTTAAGCACCTTTTTTCTATTCAAGCAGTATTACTTTCAATAGTGGTTTGCTTAATGCAAACTGTGTCCCTGAAATAATTTGCTGCTATACTCTATCCAATTCCCACTATGAAGAAAGGGGAAGTCTTGGGATGCTCTAGAAGTATGCAACAAGGGCTATGGCAGGTCAGGAAGTGAGAATACAGGGATGAGTAAGAGGTGGTCAAGCAAGAGGGGAGAGAAAGGCAAAAAGTTGTGCCAAGGCAAAGGGAACCACAATCACAAACACCCTAAGGGGAGAACAGACCACACAATTCCCAGAACAGAACACAGTAGAAAACAGGAAGGAAAGGGATATGGGAAGAGAGGCCAGCCATTTGGTCTCATGAGCTGGAGGGGTAGTTTCACATTGTGAGTGAAGGGAAGCCATTAAAGGGTTTACAAAGAGACCACATAATCATGCCATCCTTCCCCATTTGGTTCCTCCAAGTTGGCCTTAAGAACAGTCCACTGGCCGGGCCCAGTGGCTCAAGCCTGTAATCCCAGCACTTCGGGGGGCCGAGGAGAAAGGACTGCCTGAGCCCACAGGTTCAAGAACAGCCTGGGAAACGTGGTGAGTCCTCGTCTCTACAATAAATCAAAAAAGTAGCCAGGTGTGGTAGCACATGCCTGTGGTTCCAGCTACTTGGAAGGCTGAACTGGAAGAATTGCCTGAGCCAGCAGGTCGATGCTGGGGTGGCCATGAGCCTACCATGCACTCCAGCCTGGGCGACAGAAGGAGACTTCAACTCAAAAAAGAAACAAAACAAAACCAGTCCATGCTTGCTAGTCCAGTCCATGCTTGCACTTCTTCCTACCTCTCTAGTCAACTCTGGGCATCTGTCTGATAGAGTCTGTTGAGATCACTTCCTTTAAGGTATCTGTTGGTCTAGCAGCCCAAGTGAATGGCCCTTTCAGGCTTGACCTTATCAGTCATGGGTCCTGCTGACCGTCAACTCCCTCCACTGCTTTCCTCACACTTCTACGGCTATCCCTCACCAGTCTTTTTTGCAAGTTCCTTTCTCCACCAACCCTCTCAAGTGCTGCTGTCTGTCAAGATTCTGTCCTTGGGCTTTCCAAACCCTTTAAATCTTGCCTGGGCAATCTCATCAACAACTAGGCCTCTAATACCAAAGTGCTCATGATTTCCCAAATTATATATACTATAACACCAGTGTGCATGGCATGGTTTCAGACCTCTCTACTGAAATCCAACTTTATATTCTACTTGTCCCATGTCCATGTCTCACGGTTACCTCAAACTGAACAGCTTCAAAATCAAACACATCTATCCTTGTATCACGCCATTTCAAATCTATCTCCCCTCCATCCTCCTGTCACTAAGGTCAGGAGCTCATCGATTCTTTTCAGGTTTCCCCTAATAGACCACTTCCTTGTGCTGGAGGCCCACACTTTGCCCCATCCAACCCAGTCATAGAAGGACCTTGCTAAAAAGCAAATATGGCCATGGTATTTCCAGGCTTAATGTTCCTCAGTGAGCCCCTAGCTGAAATTCCTCAGTCTGGCCTTCGAAGGCCTTCTGAGCCCCGCCTTATTCCCAGCACCGCAACTTCACACCAGCCTCCAGGCTAACCTGCTGGTAGTTCACTCAGCATTCTTCAGTGCCTGTGTGCACCGCTGCTTCCTTCCTGGAACACTAATTCCGCCCCTCCCCCCCTTGTTCTCGTCACCTGGACAACTTGTCCCTCAAGACTTAATGAGGCCCTCCCTCCTCTAAGAAGCTGCATCAGAACTCCCAGGAGCACTCCTTTTGGGGAAATGCAAGACTCCTAGGTACTCTTACTGTGCCTAAGACCAGCCTTACACTTCTCATTTTAATGTTTTCAGTTGCTTACCTATGCACTACTCTCTGCAAGGCTGGCTCCTTAAGAGCAGGAACTCCATCTTTCCACAGGTATCCTCAGTGCATAACACCAGTGCGTAACACTGGTGCGTAACAAGCATGTCAAGAGTGAACAAATGAGCCACGGTGGCTCATGCCAGCAATCCGAGGCAGGAAGACTGCTTGAGTCTAGGGGTTTGAGACCAGCCTGGGCAACATAGCGAAACCTTGTCACTACAAAAAATAAAAAAAATAAGCTGGGTGTGGTGGCATGCACCTGCCATCTCAGCTACTTGGGAGGCTGAGGCAGATGGACTGCCTGAGCCCAGGAGTTTCAGGCTGTGGTGAGCTATGATCATGCCACTGTGCTCCAGCCTGGAGTGAGACCCCAACTAAAAAAAAAAAAAAAAAAAAAGGAAGAAAGAGAAAGAATGAACAAATGAAAATATATAATTGCAAAGAGGCCCCAAGAGAACAAGTCCTAGAATGTGAGAACCTTAAGAGCAGGAACCTTGTCAGCGGCATTCTCTCTGGAATCTCCAAGGCCTGGAGCAAAAGTTGGAACACCACTGAAGGACAGTACATATTTGTAGAATGGCTGAATGGATGATCTAAGGTCACAGCAAAACACTCCAAACTCCGTCTGACTTGCCTTCCATTACTAACTTTTTTGGTTTGTGACCTACTTTCTGTAACACCATGTGCATAACATGGTTTCTACTGACCAAACCAATGGCCTTGTTTTTCCATTAGGAAGAAATAATTACACAAGCATTGACCAACCAAGTCAACTACAGGATTCCTAGGTATGAGTCCATGGGTTTTTCTGAACTGGATGTGAAATTTTCAGTGGATGCAAGTATGTTTATTTTCTGGCAAGAGAGACTAATTTTTATTGAATTCTTTTTTTTTGAGTTAGTGTCTCACTTAGCCACCCAGACTGGAGTGCAGCGGCACACTCCCGGCCAGCCCAGAGTTGACTTGCTGGGCTCTGGCAATCCTTCCATCTCAGCCTTCCAAGTAGCCAGAACTACAGGCACATGCTACCACACCCAGTTACCTTTTTTTTTTTTTTAATTGTAGAGACAAGGCCTCGCCTAGTTGCCCAGACTGGACTCGAACCCACGGGCTCAGGCAATCCACTCCTCTCGGCCTCCCAAAGTAGGGTGAGGCACCCAGCCCAGCCCATATTAAGTTCTTAAAGATGTTAACGATTCCAAAGAAAATCAAACTGCTTAACCAAAATGTTAAGTTGAATTAAGTTGCAGCTTTCACTTTTCTCTTCTCAAATCTATTTCAACACATACAGCTTCTACCCTGGAGACAACCTCTGCTAAGTGGAGGACGCAGCTGGCAGGCACTCACATAAAGATTCCTACTAGAATCTGCATTTTAGATTGTCTATAATTGGAAGGGTCCTTACCAGCATTCTTTAAAACTTAGTGCCCTATTCTAACATATTCTGTACCCTGTGAAACAGGGTATTATGCTGTCCAGCTAATGGATTCAAGAAAACGTTACATTCTGAACATAATGGCAGAAAACACATCATCTAGCTAAATGGAACAGGAAAACCCCAGGATCATCCAGATTTACAGGAAAGTCCTTTTTTTTTTTTTTTTTAACTTTACACAGAGTGAACCAAACATGAGAAGCAGTATTTAACTCACCAACCACCAAATTAAATCTCAGGAATAATATGCCAATGATTAAACAGGAAGGGATAAGCAATTACATCATCCTTAAAGAGATAAAACAAAGTTTTGCCTGCATTAAAAGGTAAGTCATGGTGTAAAGAAGCTAGCTGAGGCCGGGCGCCAGGGGCTCGCGCCTGTAATCCCAGCACTCTGGGAGGTGGAGGTGAGAGGACTGCCTGCGCAACTTGGCGAGCCCTCATCCCTACGATGAAAATCAAAAAAATGAGCCGGGCATGGTGGTGAGTGCCTGTAGTTCCAGCTACTTGGAAGGCCGAGACGGAAGGATCGCCTGAGCCCAGCAGGTCGAGGCTGCAGTGGCCGGGAGCGTGCCACTGCACTCCAGCCCGGGGAAAACTGAGTCTCCAACTCAAAAAAAAAAAAAAAAAAAGCTAGCTGGATAGGCAAGATTATTCTGTGATGACAGGCGTCGCAACAGTGGGGGACCGTGGGGGCACGGTGACACTTTCTGGCGAGCTGAGCGGGGCTCACACCGGCGCGCCCATCCATGCAGCCTGCCCGAATGCATGCTGAAGACTCGCGTGTCTCGCTGTCTGCAAGGCGCGCCTCCGAAAGGAAACCGGGACGCCACCGGCGCGAACGAACACCACCCGCGCGCCTCTCCATTCCGCAAAGGCTCCGTGGAGGGGACCCACGCGCTGAGGCCCCGGGCCCTCGGGAATCGGAGGTCGGCGAGGTCCGCGAGCCAGGGCGCCGGCGAAAGCGCGGGCTGCGAGCGAGAGCCCCGCACGGGACGCGGGCGCACGCGCGAGACAGCGGCCGGGCGGCCGCAGCCTGGGCTGGGCAGCGCCGGGACTCGCCCACGCCCGCCACGAGGCGCCGCTGTGGCGCCGCCTTCCGGAGCTAGCAACGCGCCTGCGCCCACGAGGTCGCCCGGCGAAAGCCTTCTTTCCCCCAAAGCGGCGAGAGCGCGGTCGGCGCAGGCGCGTCCCTGACGCGGCCCGCGCCGCCACTTCCGCCCCGAGCGAGAGGCGGGGGAGGCGGGAGGGAGCCGGCGGGCGCGAGCCCGGGTCTCGGCGGAGGACGACGGCCGCCGCGCGGGCTCGGAACTCACCAAGTACAACGGCTGCCAGCGACACTGGGCGTCCAGCTCTTCGAACTCCCGCTCGACAGCAGCGGGCATGGTGGCGCGAGCAGGCTGGCGCGAGCGGAGCCTGCGCCGGCGGAGAGGCTCGGGCCCCGCACGATCAGGGGAGCGCGCTGGCGCCGCGGCGCATGCGCGGTCCGCGTCCCGCCCCGCCCCCGCGCCGTGCTTGGCCGGCGGTGGGGAAAGTACCTGGAGCGTCGGACGTCAGCGCGCAGGCTTGGCGCCTGACGGCGGCGGGGCGGGGCGCGGCCCTCGAGGGGCGTGGTCAGGAGGGCGCCCAGGTGGGGTTGGGGCGGGGCCGGGGACCTTCCAAAACCTGCGGTCCCCTGACGGGCGCGGGCCGGCCCGAGGGGGAGGCGGGTGGAGCGGGCGCGGTCATGGACTGGCCGAGAAGCCCCCTGAGAGGTCAGCGGCGCGCTCGCCTTCCTTCTTGCCGTCCCAGCTCTCTTTCTTCGTGGTCTTCATTTTTTTAAGATGCGGTGTTTGGATTTAGTCTCAGACCTCCTCTAGGTCAGTTGGGCGGCCTGTATTCAACTCTGGGACAGACTTCTTAGCCCTGGCTTCGGCTTCTGTGCGCCTGTAGGGGCCAGATAAACCGCCGTAGCAAAAGTAAGGCAGCCTCTCCTGGAATTTGGGAGAATGCATCTTGCTAAGAAAACGTCCTACTGTTTAAGAGTTGTTATTACCTATAAAATAGAGCAAATCCTCTTTTATCAAAGAAGCGTACTGGTCACGGAGATCGTCCTGCCTCGGGTTAAGGTAGTTCATTGTCGGTGAACTCGTGTGTTTCATGTCTTACTGTATCTTCTTCCTGAGAAACGTGGAGGGTTAGGAAAAGCTTAGCTGTGCTGTCCAATATTGAAATTTAAATGTTAACTAAGATGGCATTAGGAATCCAGCTCCTCGGGGCCATACTGGCCACATTTTAAGTGCTCCATAACCACATGTGGCCAGTCACTTTTGCTGGAGGTGGTTTTCTGGACAGAACTGCCTGAGAGGATTAAAATACTTGGGTCCGAAAAGCGCCCTTAATCACATAAAATGGTGAAAGTCCTGACCGGAGAAAACCAGTAGACTATGAAAACTAGAAGAAACCAAATTAACAGGCCTGGTGTGGTGGCACACAGCTCTAATCCCAGCACTTTGGGAGACCAGACTGGGCAACATAGTGGGGCCCTATGTCTACAAAAAAGAGAGAGAAAATTAGCTTTGTAAGCCCCAGTTACTCAGGAGGCTGATAAGGGAGGATTGCATGAGTACAGGAGTTTGAAGCTGTAGTGAACTCTGCAGTGAGCTATGATGGTGCCACCGCACTCCAGCCTGGGCAACAGAGTGAGGAAAAAAAGGGAAGAAAGATAGCATGTCAGCAAAAAAAATTAAGCAGTCAACAAGCCTTTTCTACTTACATAATGTAATTTAGGGATATATGAAAGCTACCCCCTTAAAATTGCCACAATCTCTAATTGTCCTGGTTTTTAAAATTCTGGTTTTTTGTTTTTGTATTGAGTTGGCGTCTCACTGTGTCACCAAGGCTGGAGTGCAGTGGCACACTCATAGCCACCGCAGCCTCGACCTGCTGGGTTCAGGTGATCCTTCTACCTCAGCTTCCAAGTAGCTGGAACTACAGGCATGTACCACCACGCCCGGCTAATTTTTTGATTTATCATAGAGACAAGTTCTTGCCAAGTTGCCCAGGCTGATCTTGAACCCCTGGGCTTAGGCAGTCCTCTTGCCTCAGCCTCCCAAAGTGCTGGGATTACAGGCTTGAAGCACCGTGCCAGGCCTAAAATTCGGTTGTTGAAACTGATAATTTAGATTAAAGATATGGTTTCTTCCAGAATACCCTGTGACTGTTAGCATCAGTCAGTCATCAGATTACTTTCCAACTGGAAAATGTTCTGCCCTACCAAAGGAAGACGGCCTGTTTGCCTGCTTAAAAAATGCTAAAAAGTTGACAATGGTGGAGGCGCATCTTGATCTCAAAGCATCGGTTTTTGTCACCAAGTATTCAACAGCCCATTGGAACTTACTTGTCAACCTTTCAGACTGGGAGAACTGTGCTTGTCTCTCTAATGTGATCTTAGTTTGCTGAGTTTGGCTAAGATTCAAAAGCAGTGGTTCTCATACCAGCAACATTTGCAGCATCTGTGAGCTTCTTCAAAATGCAAATTGGAAGGCCCACCCAACCCATGGAATCAGAATGTAAGCTTGAGAACTGTTGCTATGAAGAATACATAGACAAGGTTGTACTAAAGCCCAGGGATAAAAAGGAAATAGCAGAGATTAATTGGCTTCTAGATACCCTACTGACAAGATGCGACTTGTTCTCTCTCTCATATGAGACAACCCAACTGGTTACTATCTTGCCATTTCTGAAGGACCTCAACCATAGACCTCTGCTCCCTTTGAAAACAAGATCAGAATTTCTTAAGATTTTAAAGGGCCAGGTTCCCCTTTTACCCCCAAATTGTTCAATTTCCCTTGATACTAGCTATACTTTAATGTACCTTTTACATGTTGGGGGAAATACATGATGAACAAAGTCTATTTGTTCGGCAATTCTTTTAGATGAATTTGTATTTTTTAAAGCAGTCATGTATGTGTTTAAATAATAGTAGCTATATGTATGAGATATTTGTTCATTTTACAGATAAATGCTTGGTGGGTTATATATTTGGATTTATCATTAACTTACACAATATCTTCAACTTACTCCTTGGTCCCTCTCCTGCAACCTACAAGTTGAGAATTGCTAATGTAGCCCAAAAGGAATGAGGCATGGTAAGAGTTTGGAGTCCCTTCTTTCACTGGAACAAGATCTGCTTTCTGGATTTCAGTTTCCTATCTAAGAAGTACCTCTGCCCCAGATGAATAATTTATACCCCTTTTGGGAAAACTCTGCCTACTACCTATAACCCCTTCTATGGTTTGAATGATGGTGTCCCCTCCAAAATTCACGTTGAAACTTAGTCCCCATGGTGGTTATACTAAGAGATGAGGCCTTTTGAGAAATGTCTCAGCTATGAGGTGTCGATTAGTGCCTTTAAAAGGGTCTAAAAGGAACTAGCTTAGGCCCTTTTTGCCCTTCCTTCCCTTCTGCCATGTGAAGACACCCAGATGGCACCACCTGTGAGGAATGAGCCTTCACAAGACAACGATCCTGCTGGCACCTTGATCTTGGACTTCCCAGCCTTCAGAACTGTGAGAAGTAAATTTCTGTTATTTATAAATTACATCAGTCTCAGGTAGTTTGTTACAGCCGCACAAACAGACTAAGACAGCCTCTAGAACTAAAACTTCAAAGGGACAAGCCTATCAAAATATAACCCCAAAGCCTAATTTCTAGAAGAGCTGTACATTTACAGAGCCATGCAGACATTTGTTATGCTGTATAGATCACAGTGAGAGAATGAAACTTCCGTTAAGTGTGTGTTCATTTATATATATACCTTTTATTGAAATATACATATACAAATATACAAACTCACCAGCATATAACTCAATGAGTTCTTACAAAGTGAAGCTAGTTGTATGTCAGTACTCATGTATGTCAAGAAAAGAACTTTAGCTGTACTCCAGAAAGCCCTGGCGCTCACCCTAGACCGTGTTCTCACCCTTGGGAACGAGCACCATGCCCTCTAACACTAGACCTGGCCTTTTTCTTCTTCTTTTTTTTTTTTTTAATCTGTCAAAATGTGGTTGTTTTCCAGTTCGGGGTTATCCTGAAGAATACCGTTAAGAACATGCTTATATTTGTCTTTTGGTGGACATATACACTCATTTCTCTTGGGCATATATCTAAAAGTGGGTTTGCTGGATCACAGTGTTTGTGTATGTTCAACTTTACTGTATGTTGCTGAACAGTTCTCTGAGTGATTGTCCACCCACCCCTTTGAGATTGGACATAGGGCAAAGATGCTCACTTGTCATCACTTCTGTTTAACATTGTATAGTCATAGCAACAAGTTAGAAAATTAAGAAATGGTGGCCGGGCTCAGTGGTTCAGCCTGTAATCCCAGTACTTTGGGAGGCCGAGGCGAGTGGATTGCCTGAGCCCACGGGTTTGAGACCAGCCAGGGCGACTTGGCAGGACCTTGTCTCTACAATAAATCAAAAATTAGTCAGGCGTGGTAGCGCACACCTGTAGTACTGGCTACTTGGAAGACTGAGGCGGAAGGATCATGGGAGCCCAGCAGGTTGACGCTGGGGTGGCCATGAGTGTGTCATTGTACTCCAGCCTGGAGGATGGAGTGAAACTCCAACTCAAAAGAAAAGAAACGGTATAATGATTGGAAAGCATGAAGCAAAGTTAATTTTTTTTCAAATTAGAGACAAGATTTCGCTTTGTCATCTAGGCTGGAGTGCAGTGGGATGGTCTGCAGCCTCGAACACCTGAGCTCAAGCATTTCTCCCACCTTGGCCTCTTGAGTAGCTGGGATTACAGTCATGTGTCACTGTACCCAACAATTCTTTAAAAAATTTTTTGTAGAGACAGGGTCTCACTATGTTGCCCAGGTTGATCTTGAACTCCTGGCCTTAAGCGGTCCACTTGTCATGTCCTCCCAATGTTGATATTATTATACCCAATCTATTTTAGCACAGAAAATCCAAATTAATTTACAGGTAAACTATTAGATGAAGAAGTGAATTTAGTAGCATCGCTAAATACAAAGTCAATATAATAAAAACCAACTGTCTTTCTACATAGCAGCAACAAATAGAACATTTAAGATGTGTTAATATAAATTATTCAAGAAAATTTTAAACAGAAAATTAGCAAAACCTCCAGCCTGAAAATCACAAACTATCACTGAGAGAAACTAAAGAACTAAATAAATGTTAGGATATATGCTGTGTTTGGCTTGGAAGCATTAATACTGTAAAGTCGCCAGTACTTCTCAAAAGTTATCTATGGATTCTGCGCACTCTCAATCAAAATCCCATCAGGTTTTTTGGGTAGAAATTGACAAGCTGAATCTAACATTTATATGAAAACGCAAGAGAAAAAAATAGCCAAAATAATCTTGAGGAAAAGGAAACTGGAGGTTTTACTTTATCAGGTATCAAGACTTACTCTGAAGCTAAAGTAATTACAACAGTGTGTTCTTAGTGCAAAGACAGACAAATAGAAGAATGGGACAGAGTGGAATATAGAAAGAAACTCAAGGGCCAAAAGTAACTAAGAAGAACAACCTGGAGAACTTGATCCTTCCAGATTTCAAGACTAAGATAGTGTGGTATTGATGCAAGGATAGACAAGCTAGCCAGTGGAGTGAAACAGAAAGTCCAGAAACGGGCTCGTACCTGTACAGTCATCTGGGATGCATGTGTGTATGTGTGTATTTCACAAAGACACACTGTGGTGCAATGGGGAAATGATGTGTCCTCAATAAATGGTACTGGATCCAAAAGAGCATATACTGTGTGTTTCCATTTACGCAAAGTTCAAAAACAGGCAATAGAACTGTGATTACCTGCAGAGGTAGTTCAGGTGGGTGGGGGTATTGACAAGGAAGGAGCATGGGGTAACCCTCTGGGGTCCTGGAAATATTCTATATCTTGATCTGTGTGGTGGTACACTGTTGTATATAGTATACACATATTTGTATGTGTGTATGTATAAAATGTCATGAGCTCTACATTAAAGTTTTTTTATTTGTATTACATGTACGCTAACCTCAATAAAATTTTAAAATTTAAATAAAAATAAATGATGCTATTTTGTTTAGAAATGGAAACAACACATATTATTTCCCATAGTTAATAAGCTAAACTGAATGTAGTAAAATACTGTACATAGCTTCCAAAGCCACACAATGTTTCTAAAAGTGTCAGCGATTATGAAATATAGGTACAAACTGCATAGAATTAAGATGGGGATCCACTCGTTCCATATTTTGGAGCCATAAAGTATATCTGGTGCCTGGGTTTGCAGCAAATTCAATCAATGTATCTAACAAATATGCTAATATTTATTCAGCTTCATGCACTGTCTCCAAAAATGGCTTCAGTAAAAGACCAAATAAATTATGATCTTAAAAAACTTTCAGCAATAACTTCCTAACCCAGCTCCACAGAATGTGTAATAGACTTTCAAATGAACTATCATGGTATCTGAGCATGGCCTATCAACCTATTGACATTAAGCTCCAAAGTCTCCCTTGTTACCTTCTCTGTGAGAATGGATCTGGGCCGGTTAAATATTTTTCTTTTGCCAGCGACACAATGCTAGATTTTGTCAGGAGAGGGCAGTGGAGAGACATTGCAGGAGAAAAGGGCTTGCTGGTTGCTTGCTCATTGCAGCTCCGAGTGGCCAGTGGCCTCCTGGGCACCCCACTCCTTGGGCACTTTTGCGGCAGAGTAACCCCAGTGAAACATCTCCCCACAAACAGCTTTCCCACACACCCCAAAAGCTAATTTCCTGCAAGCTCCAGAGGGCAGTGTGGTAAGTTATATGGGGGCCTCCCCAAAATAGGTCCGCCTGTGCCTGTGCCCTCAATGGAAAGGGTATTTGCAGAGGTAATTAAGCTATAGATCGTAAAATGAGCTCATCCTGGTTCATCAGAGTGGGCCCTGAATCCAATGGCAAGTGCCCTTCTAGGGAAAGGGCAGAGAGATTTGAGGTAGTGGAGCAGGAATCTTTAGAGAGAGATGGGACACTGAGGCCACTTTGCCAGGAAACAGCGTTCATTCCTGCTGGTAATGGCTCAGTGGCTGAGCCCTGAGCACGGCCGGGGGGTGGGGTGGGGGGCAGTGCATTACCTTCTATACAAGTTTAGCTTTCTTGTCCCCTGATAAGGCTACATATTAGTAACATACTGGCTAATTGGGTATTTCTCAGTTCAAGGTTACAGGCGTTACACTTGCACACTACAGATTGGAGCCACATTCCTTTCTAATATGTATCATCCAAGAAAGTTCTTATCTTATGGTGCTAGAAGAACTCTTTTATGATCCTGGAAAGACTTTTATCATATTGTACTAAGTGGGGGGGCCCTACTCTGTCCTGGGAAGACCTTCTCCTTATGAGACTTGGGGGAAGGGCTCCCTGCCTCAGCAGAGGAAAAGGCCATGTGGAAGATGGAGGCAGAGATTGGAGGCAGAGATTAGTCACGTAGCCACGGGGAACATAGGAAACACCAGAAGCTGGCAGAGGCAAGGAAGAATCCTCCTAAATCCTTCCAAGTGGTCATAGCCTTACAGGCACCTTGATTTTGGACTCCTGACGTATAGAACGGCGAGAGAATAAACTGTGATTGTCTAAAGCCACCAGGTTTGTGGTGATTTGCTGTGGCAGCCAGCTGTGCCTGGTTTCCAGCAAGTTCCACGAGTGCAGCACTACAGGATCTCCTCTGGCACGCATTGAGCCCAGGGCACACCTTTTCTAAGGAGTCTGGATCTCAGCCCTGCAGGCGTGCAGGGGAAGAAAGAGGGGTGCTTTTCCTGGGACACTGTCTTGGCTACGTAGTTGATGGCTGCCCCTTGTACCTACAATTCTATGTTTTGTAGAGTTCTCTGCACTTTTGCTAGTTAATTCCTCGCTACTCCAACCCGTTGTAGTTAATAGTTCTTTATATTAGATTTTCTCTATTTTAATTATCGTGTGATTTCTCTCTTCTAATTAGCCCAGACTGATAGTCTGAGAAATGAGAAGACTAAGAAAAATCACAACTCTAAACTTCATGGATGAAGTCCTTACCTCTTTTTTTTTTTTTTTTTTTTGTGAGTTGTTCTCACTCTGTTGCCCTGGCTGGAGTGCAGCGGCACACCCACAGCCACCGCAGCATCCTGCTGGACTCCGGTGATCCTTCCACCTCAGCCTTCCAAGTAGCCAAAACTACAGGCGCATGCTACCATGCCCAGCTCATTTTTGATTTATTGTAGAGATGAGGTCTCACCAAGTTGCCCGGACTAGTCTCGAACCCACAGGCCCAGGCAATCCACTCACCTAGGCCTCCCAAAGTGCTGGGATTACAGGCTGAGCCACTGAACCTGGCCTCCATACTTCTTGATATTTTAATATAAATATTTAACTATTGATTGAATGAAGAAATGATACACGTATGTATGGAACTCAGCTACCCTAGCTTATATACCCCTACCTTAATAGAACCCTATTGAAAGGGGGAAACAATATTGAGTACAATGGACATGCATATGGAATAAAATGAATCCTGACCCCTCTACCTCTGATCATTCACAAAAAGCAATTCTATTGAGTTCAAGATCTAAACACACACAGTAAAATAAAGCTCCTAGAAAAAAAAAAAAGACATATGAAAATATTTTTTCCTAGAATGGAAGTGGCTTGATGAAAAAAATACTTTCACAACCTTCCTTAATGAGACACAACAAACATTAAACATTTTAAAAATTATAGCCTGAGCTCAGTGGCTCAGTCTGTAATTCCAGCACTTTGGGAGGCCGAGGCGAGTGGATTGCCCGAGTCTGTGGGTTCGAGACCAGCCCAGGCAACTTGGCAAGACCTTGTCTCTACAATAAATCGTTGTAGCATGCAACTTTAGTTCTGGCTGAGGCAGAAGGATCGCCAGAGTCCAACAGGTCGACACTGGGGTGGCTGTGTGTATGCCACTGTACTCCAGCCAGGGTGACAGAGTAAGACTCCAGCTCAAAAAAAAAAAAAAAAATTATACACTGAACTACTTAAAAATTAAGGATTTCTGTTCAGCCAATGATGGTATAAGAAAGGGAAATGACAAACCATATAGTAGAAATTCAACAATGGATACATCCAAAAGGCCTCCAGAGATATGTCAAGATCACCTGCAAATAAATCTGAAAAAGACAGTTCAATAGGAAAATGGGCAAGGGGTTTGAACAGACATCTTATGAAAAGGATATCCAAATGGCCAGTAAACATATGAACCTCAACTTTATTAATTACCAGGGCATGCAAATTAAAACTACAAGTTGGCCAGGCACAGTGGCTCACACCTGTCATTCCAGCATTTTGGGAGGCGGAGGCAAGAGGATTGCCTGAACTCAGGGGTTCGAGAGCAGCCTGAACAACATGGCAAGGCCTCGTCTCCACAATAAGTCAAAAAAAATTGGCCGGGCTCAGTGGCTCAGCCTGTAATCCCAGCACTTTGGGAGGCCAAGGCGAGTGGATTGCCTGAGCCTGTCAGTTTGAGACCAGCCTGGGCAACTTGGCGAGACCTCATCTCTAAAATAAATAAAAAATTAGCCAGGTGTGGCAGCGTGCACCTGTAGTTCCAGCTACTTGGAAGGCTGAGGAGGAAGGATCACCTAAACCCAGTAGGTCGAGGCTGCGGTGGCCGTGAGCGTGCCACTGCACTCCAGCCTGGGTGACAGAGTGAGACTCCGACTCAAAAACAAAAAAACACAAAAACTGCGAGTTAACAGCTCATTCCACCAGAATGTCAAGAAGGAGTTCTTATGTCTGCTGGTTGAGAACACCAGAGAACAAAGGGTAGCATAAAGATCTGTTGGAAGGGAAGTTGTCAAGAGAGGGACACATATATAATTTGCCACATTGTTAAGATAAATATCACAATTTTGTCTTGATCAGTTTTGGAAGGAAGAATAAATAATGGATAAAGGAAGATGAAAGGTGACTTTGATCAGAACTCTAAGATGATTAGTTTTTGAATACTTCATCACGTATGTGTTAAATGGTTCTCAAGTCTCCTTGATTCTTGAATTCTAGGACTTTTTATTTATTTTGATATTTTACATTTATATCCATCAATGTCCCAGTAGGACACTAAAAAAAGGGTGTTATGGAAGTTTAAGGACAGAATAATTTACAAAGTTGTGAACAAGATTAAAAGAAATCAGGCTGGGCCGGGCTCGATGGCTTAGCCTATAATCCCAGCATTTGGGAAGCTGAGGCGTGTGGATTGCCTGAGTCTGCGGGCTCGAGACCAGCCCAGGCAACTTGGCAAGAACTCATCTCTACAATAAATAAATAAATAAATAAATAAATAAATAAATAAGCAGGGCGTGGTAGTGTGCGCCTGTAGTTCTGGTTACTTGGAAGGCTGAGGTGGAAGGATCGCCGGAGCCCAGCAGGTTGACACTGGAGTGGCCGTGAGTGTGCCACTGCACTCCAGCCTGGGTGATAGAGTAAGACGCTAACTCCAAAAAAAGAAAGAAAGAAAGAAAGAAATAAGGCCGGATGCGGTATCTCACATCTGTAATCCCAGCATTTTGAGAGGCAGAGAAGAGAGGATCACCTGAGTCCAGGAGTTTGAGACCAGCCTGAACAATATATCGAGATTTCATCTTTACAAAAAATTTAAAAATTAGCCAGGTGTGATGGTATGTACCTATAGTCCCATCTACTTGGGAGGCTGAGGTAGGAGTATTGCCTGAGCCCAGGTATTTGAGGCTGTAGTGAGCTATGATTGTGCCACTGCACTCCAGCCTGGGCAACAAAGGGAGACCCTGTCTCTAAATGGATAAATAATAATTTTTTTTTAAATCAATAAAGCGGAGTGAAATACCATGGGTTAGCAACAGTGGAGAAATTCTACCATTGATAGTTTTAAAAGTGTGGGATCCAAACCTCAGAGAGAGGGCCAGAGAGGGCTACCAAGTAGATGCTGTAGCTTTCTGCAGAGGATATATTCCTGCTGCAATCCTGAGATCTCCACAGGAATATATCCTCTATCAGTTTCTGCTGCTGCTCTAACGAGTTACCACAAACTCTGTGGCTTTAAACAACACAAATGTATCACCTTACAATTCTGGAGCTCAGCTGAAAATGGGTCTTACTGCTGCAATGAAAGTGGTGGCAGGATTGCATTTCTTCTGAGGGTTTCAGAGTAGAGTCCAATCTTTGCCTTGTCTAGGTTCTAAAGGAGGCCCCATTCCTTGACTCGTGGCCCCTTCCAGCAATTGCATCACTCTGACTCTGACCTTTGTCGTGTCTCTTCTTTGACTCTGACCTTTCGCCTCTCCCATCTTTTTAAGGACCCTTGTGATTACAATGCACCCACCTGGATAATCTCCACTTCTCAAAAATTTAACCACTTTTACAGAGTCCCTTTACCATGTCAGAAACATTCACAGGGGCCTTCCCTCTAAACTTTTCTGGTTTGGTTTCTAGAATCTACCACTTCATCGGAGGACAAGGGCAACACC
This sequence comes from Tarsius wallacei, assembly GCA_963574415.1. Taxonomy (NCBI): domain Eukaryota; kingdom Metazoa; phylum Chordata; class Mammalia; order Primates; family Tarsiidae; genus Tarsius; species Tarsius wallacei. The sequence continues at coordinate 2,327 of CAUYQG010245954.1, read as the reverse complement.
AGAGAAGGCCACAGCTGGTAGTGTCCAGAGAAACAGCACAGAGTCACTGGACTAAGCAGACCAGAGTCTGCCCTCTTCTAGACTTTCAGTTAGGTGAGCTACAAGTTTCACTTGGGTTTTCTCTTTCGTGCATCCCAAAGCATGCTGATTGACACAATGTTCTCGCACCGAGTTACAGATCAGAACATTAAATCTCACCTACCTAATTATACCCCACAAAGGAGAGGAGATCAACTACAGGCCTTGGACAAAATGAGACTGTAGCTTCTAAGGAGAACAGTAAAAGGATTCAGAACAGAATGGAAGTGGGGCACCGTGGCCCGTGTCTTTTGATGGATTTGTGCTGTTCTTATTTCTCGTTTCTCACCTTCCCTCATGACCACAGAATTTCAGGCAAGAGAACAACAGTCAAGGGAGAGACAGACCACACTTCCCAATCAAAACCATCTACTTCCTTCCATGGGGGGAGATGCTGTACTACTGACTCTAGACCCTAGATCACCTCGCCGCCCCAGAATGGCCTGCTGTTGAGATTGAAGTCCTGGTGGGATCTTTCTGTTGTAAGGAAGTGGGCAGGTAGCAGCAGAAAAATGAACAGGAAGAGGAGCTTGGTGGTGAGATAATTAAAAGACAAGAAAGAATGGGAAGTATTTTTATGACCATGGAGACTTGAGAAGGAGGAACAATGTCCACAGAGGTTTCCTGGGAATATTTCTAGGGTATCTATGGTATAAACTTCTGGAACAAGATTTTTAAAGTTATTTTTTATATTTTATTGAAAGATGTGTAGTACAATTCAGGATTAGGTATACAAGTGGGCATAATACAGGTAAAGTTGGCGCCTCCATTTGGTCCCCACTTTTCCTGGTTTGAGATCAGGTACCCTTATTGATGTCGTGTCCCCCCTTCCCCCCAAGCAGTATCCCATTATCGCCAATCCCTTCTTACAGTATTATGGTAAGTGTTCAGGTCTGCTTATGAGTGAGAATATGTAGTACTCTGTTCTTTGTTTCTGTGATAAATCACTGAGTATGATAGACTCTAAATCCATCTAAGTTGCTGCGAAGTCCATATGTTTGTCCTTCTTTATGGCTATGTAATATTCCATCGTGTATATGTACCACCTTTTTTACATAGTCCAATTTTGATGGGCAGCACGGTTGATTCCATGTTTCTGCTGTTGTGAATAGTGGTGCAATAAACATGTGTGTGCAGGTATCTTTTTTTGTAGAATTATTTGAGTTCCTCTGGGTATGTCCTAGTAGGGGGATTGCTGAGTCATATGGAAGATCAATTTCTAGTTCTTTCAGAAGTTGCCACACTGTCTTTCAAAGAGGTTGCACTAGTTTGCATTCCCACCAGCAGTATAGAAACATTCCCTTTTCTCTGCATCCTCGCCAGCATCGGTTGTTGTTTGTTTTATTAATGATGACCATTCCTACTGAGGTTACGTGGTATCTCAGTGTGGTTTTGATTTGCATTTCTCTGATAATTAGTGATTCCTTAATTTTGTTTCAGAAAATGTCTTTTTATGACTGAATTGTTTGACCTGGTTCCTTAAAACAACCACATATTGCATGTGGTTGATATATCATTTAAGGGAGTTCCTCTTTGTTTTCTTTTTTTTTTTAGTTTTTAATTTTAAAGATGTAGGGTACAATTCAGGGTCAAGTATACAAATGTTCATTATGCAGGTACCCTTGTTGATGAGGTATGCCCCCCCCAAGCAGTTTCCCATTACTGCCAATCCTGCCCTCCCCTCCCCTGGCAGTTTTCAACTACTGTCAATCCCTTTCTTATTGTATTATGATAATTGTTCAATATCTGCTTATGAGTGAGAATATGTGGTACTCAGTTCTTTGTTTCTGTTAGATCATTCAGTATTATAGACTCTAAGTTCATCCAAGTTTCTGTGAAGTTCATAATTTTGTCCTTCTTTATGGCTGTGTAATACTCCATACAGTCCTCTTTCAGTGGGCAGCAAGTTGGTAACATGTTTTGCTATTGTGAATAGTGCTGTAATAAACATGCATGTGCAGGTATATTTTTCAAAGCATGATTTGAGTTCTTCCGGATAAGGGAATTGCGGGGGCCTATGGAAGGTCGATTTTTAGATCTTTTAGGAATCACTAAACTGTTTTTCACAGAGGTTGTATTAGTTTATACTCCCACCAACAGTGTAGAAGTGTTCCCTTTTCCCCACATCCTCTCCGGCATCTGTTGTTTTATGAGTTATTGATGATGGCCATCCTGACTGGAGTTAGGTGGTATCTCAGTGTGGTTTTAATTTGCATTTCTTTGATGATTAGTGAGGCTGAGCATTTTTT
>CAUYQG010245947.1:0-30262 GCA_963574415.1 Tarsius wallacei | reverse complement strand
CTGCTGGCCTCCAGCGATCCTTCCGCCTCAGCCTTCCAAGTAGCTGGAACTACAGGCGCGCGCTACCACGCCCGGCTAATTTTCTTGATTTATTGTAGAGATGAGGTCTCACCAAGTTGCCCAGGCGGGTCTCGAACCCGCAGGCTCAGGCAATCCACTCACCTCAGCCTCCCAAGGTGCGGGATTACAGGCTAAGCCACCAAGCCCAGCTAGGATGGACATCTTAATGTTAATGCTTCCAATCCATGAGCATGAAATGTCTTTGAGCAGTGGTTTGCAGTTTCATTGTAAAGGTCTTTCACTTCTTTTGTTAGAATGATGCAAAGGTATTTCATTTTTTGTGTGGCTATTGTGAATGGGATTGTGTTTCTGTCCTATTATTGTTCGTGTGTAGGAATGCACATTTATTTTATACCCTGAGAATTCGCCAAAGTTCTTTTCAGTGCAAGGAGTTTTTTTTTTGATAGATTCTCTTGGATTTTCAAGGTATAGGATCATGTCATCTGTGAAGAGGAATAATTTAACTTCAACTTTTCCTGTTTGGATACTCTTGATTTCCTTCTCTTGGCTAATTATTCTAGCTAGTACTTTCAATACAATGTTGAACAGGAGAGGTGAAAGTGGGCAGCCTTGTCTTGTTCCAGTTTTCAGGGAAAGTGTTTACAATTTCTGTCTGTTTAGTAGTACATTGGCAATGGGTTTGTCATAGTTGAGGTATGTTCCTTCTATACCTAGGTGTTTGAGGGTTTTTAATCAAGAAGAGATGCTGGATTTTATCAAAAGCTTTTTCTGCATCTAATGATATAATTCTTGTTTTTACATCTGTTGATGTATTTAATTACATTTATAGTCTTGCATATATTGAACCAGCCCTGCATCCTGAGATGAAGACTACTTGGCCAGGGTGGATGATTTTTGACATGCGTTGTTGGATCCAGTATGCTAGAATCTTGTTGAGAATTTTTGCATTTAAGTTTATCAAGGATATTAGCCTATAGTTTTCTTTCTTTTTTGGATCTTACCTGGTTTGGGTATCAATGTGATGTTAGCTTTCTAAAAAGATTTGGGGAGAATTCCATCTTTCTGAATTGCCTGTAATTCTTTCAGTAGGATTGGTATCAGCTCCTCCTTGTATGTTTTGTAGAGTTCTACTGGAAAACCACCAAGTCCAGGTTTTGTTTTATTTTTATTTATTTATTTGTGTGTGTGGATAGTTTTCATATGACAAGTCAGTTTCTTGGTCTATTTAGGAACTCAGTTTCTTCTTGTTTCAAGCTTGGGAGGTTATGTGCTGTCAGAAAGTCCTCTATTTCACTTAGGTTTTTGAGTTTGTTTCTGTACAAATGTACATAGTAATCTCTGATAATTTTTTGTATTTCTTTGGAATCAGCTGTGACTTCATCTTTTGCATTTCTGATTGTGTTTATTTGGGCTTTTTCTCTCTTTTTCTTGGTCAGTCTTGCTAAGGGTCCATCAATCTTGTTTATCCTTTCAAAGAACCAGCATTTCATTTTGTTGATTTTTTTGTGATTTTTTTGTCTTCTGTGTCCTGTATTTGGACTTTTGTTTTGGTAATCTGGATTCTTCTGCTGAAGTTAGGGTTTTGGTGGACTTGTTTTTTCAGTTCTTTTATGTGACTTGTTAGACTGTTAACTTGTGATCTTACCATTTTCTTCATATGTATTTGTAGAACTATGAATTCCCCTCTTAGTACTGTTTTCATGGCATCCAAGAGGTTTTCGTAAAATGTTTCTTCATTTTCATTTGTTTCCAGGAATCTTTTAATCTCAGTTTTGATTTCCATGTTGATCCAGGAGTTGTTTGGCATCATATTGTTTAGTGTTCATGTCTTTGTGGATTTTAGGGGAACCTTGTTGGTGTTGATATTTATTTTTATTCCACTGTGGTCTGAGAAGGTGAATGACAATATTTAGATCTTATGAAATTTCTTTATACTTGATTTATGACTGAGGACATGGTTGATCTTCGAGTATATTCCATGGGTGATGAATAGAATGTTTAATCCTTGGTTGTTGGGTGGTATGTTTTGTAGGTATCTATTAGGTCCATTCGGTCAAGCTTCAGGTTGAGATTCTGGATCTCCTTGTTGATTTTTTGCCCAATCTATCTACATTAGATAGTGGGATATTAAAGTTCCCAGATATGTTAGTGTTAGAGTCAGTATCTTTTTTAAGTTCACTTAGTAGCTGCTTTATAAAAGCTGGTGCTCCTGTGTTTGGTGCATATGTGCTTAGGATGGATATTTCTTGTTGATGAATTGAACCTTTTATCATTATGTAGTGTACATCTGTATGTTTTTTAATTTTTGATAGTTTAAAGGTTATATTGCCTAATATTAAGATGGTGACTCCTGCTTTCTTTTGTGTTCTGTTGGCCTGAAAATTGTTTTCCATTCTCTAATTTTGAGTCTGCGAGTGTCCCTTCTGGTGAGACATATGTCTCTTGAAGAAAATATATTGTTGCATCATGTTTCTTTATCCAGTTTTCCATTCTATGCCTTGTCAGTGGTACAATTAATCCATTTACATTTAGGCTGATTATTGAGATGTGGGAGTTTATCCCTGTCATGAGGCTCTTACAGACTTTGTTGTTGTTTATTTACCTTTTGATTTGGGGGTTGGCTTATGTGTGTGTTTTCAATCTTGCAGTTGTGATACATGCTTTATTGGTTTTTTGTTTTCTTGCATTCTTGGAAGGAATGTGTGTGTTTTTTTTTCTTATGTGCTAATAATACCTTCTTAAGCATTTCTTGTAGAGCTGGTCTGGAGGCAGCATACACTCTTAATGATTGAATGTCTGAGAAGGATTTTAATTCTCCATCACTAATGAGACTTAGCTTAGCTGGGTAGAAAATTCCTGTTGGAATTGTTTATCTTTGAGTGTTTTAAAGATTGGACTCCATTCTCTTCTAGCCTGCAGTGTCTCTGAAGAGAAGTCTCTTGCTATTCTGATTGGTCTTCCTTGGTAGGTAGTCTGACCTTTCTGTCTTGCCGCCTTTAGGACTCTTTCTTTTATACCTACTTGTGTAAGCAAATTCCTATGTGTCTAGGAGTTGGTATTCTTATTTGATGACTTGCAGGGTTTCTCTGTGTCTCTTGTGTTAGGATTATTGTGTCTCTGATGAGATGTGAGAAGTTTTCTTGGATGACCTCTTGTAATGTTTGTTCCATGCTGCTCTTATTCTCCTTATCTGCTTCAGGGATACCTATCAGTCTTAGGTTCGCTCTCTTAATATAGTCACACATCTCCTGAAGGCTTTGTTCTATCTTTTCACGTGTCCTTTCTATGTTTTTAATAGATTGAGTTAGTTCCAGATTTTGGTCTTCAAGTTCTGAGATTCTTTCTTCTGCCTGGTCAATTCTGCTTTCCATGTTTGTCAGCCTATAATTTATATCACTTACTGCAATTTTTGTAGTTTGCATCTCAGCCATTAGTTCTTTCATGTTTTCATCTAGTTTTTCTTGGTTCTTAGTCGTCTTTCCCACCCATTCCTTGATCTCTACATTTGTAGTCTGAGACCAGTCTATCTGGGTGCTCTTCATTGTTTGAGTTATGAAGTCTGTATACTTGTGGACTAACCTCTTTGGACTTTGTGTGAGATCTGTGATTCTTCTATGGTTTTTCTTCATTTGTGGTGGGTTTTTCTTTTTTTCTTTACTTCTGTTGCTCAGTGAGAAAGGGAGTAGTTTCACTTCTTTTTGCTCAAGCCCCTATTCTTTCTTGAATAAAACCTCTGGATTAGTTTTATTTTTGAAGCTGGGTGGGAGCAGGGGAGCTATGTTACTCCCTTGCAGGTTTGAAATTTGATTGAGGTGTGCTAGGGACTGCTGAGATTCAAAAGTTGTCTGAGGATCACAATGTTTGCTGATTGGTGTGTGAGCCCCTAGGGGTCTACTTCCCACCACCTTACAGAATGTCCATACAATGGGAGTACAGGTATCTTATCTCCCCTGGGTAAAAATAACATGAAGGAAGGGGAAAGGAGTTAATAAAGAGAGAATGTGGAAGGGTTGACAATGGAGAGAACAAAGGAGAGAAGGAAAATGATACAAGCCAGTAAACAGGGAGACAAGCAAAGAGAGAGAGAGAGAGAGAGAGAGAGAGAGAGAGAGAGCGAGAAAGAGAGAGAGAGAGCGAGAGAGAGAGAGAGAGAGAGAGAGAGAGAGAGAGGGAGAAAACCAAACCAAAACAGTAACAAAAATGAAACAAAATGAAAAAAACAAAAAGAAAGAAAGAAAGCCAACACATAGACAAACAAACAAAACCCCCAGAGAAACGAAAACCAATAAGATGAGGAAATTTTTACACTCATATATATAGTCTTATTGGATAGAAAGAAGAATGAGAAGGGGTAAAACAGAACGAAATGCCTATTCCAAACAAGTTATATTAAAAAAAATAGGTAGAGTCACGCAGATACAAAAACATCAAACAACAACAACAACAAAACTTATGTAATTCTTGAGCATCCTCTTTTGGCAATTTCAAGACTTCAGGTTTCTCGTAGGAGTGTTCCAAGCACTGCTTTTTTTCAGCTGGTAGCAGAGGGGAGGGATTTCAGAAGGGAGGAGATTCCAACATTTAAATCTGTCCCCCTGTTCACCCATTGCGGTTGTGGAGAGGCTGGAAGGTTTCCATGGCTGATTCACCTATGTTTAGCCCTCTCCATGTGTGTGCTGATCCTAACGTTGCCTGCCTGAGTTACATGTCTCACAAATCACTGGGGAAAGGGTGTAGGATTACTTTAAAACTCACTTTTATTCATCTGCTGTGAGTGGAGACTGGGTTCTTGGGTTGCAGTGCAGACCTTAAATGCTTCAAATCTAACTCCCTATTTACCCCATGGATTTGGGGGAAGGCTGTGAACTGCCCCCAGTCAATGCACTTATGTTCAGGTCTCTCTATGTGTGTTGCTCAGAAAGTTGCCCACCTGAGTCACATTTCTCACTGATCACTGGAAAAAAGAGTGCTGGGTCACTTTAATACTCAATGCCATTTTGCTGTGACATAGGGTTGGGTTCATCCACAGGGCTGCTTCAGCTGGGAGATGGGATGTCTGGGTCACCTCTCCTGGGACTCTGGTGAGGCTACTCTGGTATATTTTCTTGCAGTTTGTGTTGCTGGTGTCTGACCTGGGACGAAGGCTGCAGCAGCAGGCGGCACCTGTTGCAGGTGATTTTCATTGTTTTAATCCTTTTTTTTTTCCTTTCTGAGTGTGCTGTAGAGATAGTGGCTGCCTCTGTGCCAAAGAGCTGCTGAGGTCCAAGCAGCCGCACAGGGCAGCTGCCTATGCAGGAGATCTGAGTCCTCTCCTTTCCACACCTCCACTCAATCAGACATTTACACAACTTTTGCTGACACCCTAAGGTGAATAATGGCCTCTTCACCCATTCATTTATGCAGAGACTCATGCACTCTGACCTCCTCTGTTGCCATCTTGGAATCCCCCCTTCTACTCTACATCTTTAAGGAAAAAAAAGTCAAAGGAAGAAGCCACCAAGCAAAATGTAAAACAGAAAGATGAAATTGTTGCTAACTAAGCAAGGAACAAATGTGCTTTCAGGGTGCAATCCCTTTTAATAAAGCAAACTGCTGAGTTTATACAGAGTTTGGAGAAGCATGGAGTTCAAGGTTGGTGGACATCCAGGAGCATGACCTGTTAGGGATATGCCATTCTTTAATTGTGGAGGGTTGGTTATTGAAGTGTTGCTGTTGCTGATTAGCTGATTTCCAGAAGTATAAATCTGTCACAAAATGCCTGGCATCCAGAAGTGTGATTGTTCATGTGACGTTGTCATTGATCAATTGGGATTGTTTCATACTTGTTAGCCATAATATGAGTAGTTGACATTTACTTATTACTATGGAGAAAGAAGTATCAGGCTTTATTTTTAGAGAGAATTAAAATTTTTTTTATCTCAGTGAATGTTTTACATACTAATTTTAACTAGAATTATACATGACTATGTTTCCTCTACTTGATTGTATTAGAGTACCTTAAGGGATGTTGTCTTATAAAATTTTATCCTCATACTGTATAGTACCCTGCATGGTATTGTATAATCACAAGCACTCAGTGAGTTAAGAGATGATGCATGACAAACCTCTTCAGGAATTTAGCAGTAGTGCTGCTAGAGAAGAGAGGCAGAATATCCTTTTCATGGGTTCAAAGAAACATGGATGGGGAAATAAGAAACCCAGACAGAGGTGGTTACAACAGACATCAAATTTTCTAGTACATGGTAAAGAAAAGGAAAGCTAGGACAAGAGTCAAAAGCATAGTCAAAAAACATACTTTTACTGTTGCTTCTTTGCTTCTCTGGTTCTTTAAATGTGAATTCACCTGTTCATGCAGCTCTCACCAAGTTTCTCAGACAATACTGACTCTCCTCATTTGTCCCTGCCTCACCAACAGTTCCCCGGTTCATCAGAGTTTCAACATAATTCACATCTAAAACTTAGCTTAGAAGTGATCTCTACTAAAACTTAAAACTTCATGAGTCACTCTAGGATTGGGCATTGTGCACTCATATTTGCAGTCCTTGAGTCTCAGCAAATCTTGTCTTTCCAGTAATGCAAATTTTAAATATTAGGTACCTGCCAAAGCTCCAGGTTCACTTCTGCTCCAGATATTTATCTCAAGTTTCTTAATTCGACCTCTCAGTCTTGAGGCTTACCTTGAACTCCAGAAATAGGGCTGGAAATACAGAGTCTACGTGAATATCTCTGAGACCAGCTCCTAAGACCAAATCAACTTTCCTTAGTCTTTAACTCTAGAATCTTGGGGGGGGGGGGGGTCTCAGGTATCTTTCATCATGCTAACTTTATTTTCTGAGCATCCTTCTTGTATCCAATCCAAGCACTCACAAGATATAACTAACATATATTTAAAAGGTTGATTGCCGGGCTTGATGGCTCAGCCTGTAATCCCGTGCCTTGGGAGGCTGAGGTGAGTGGATTGCCTGAGACCGTGGGTTCAAGACCCGCCTGGGCAACTTGGTGAGACCTCATCTCTACAATAAATCAAAAAAATCAGCCGGACATGGTAGCGCGTGCCTGTAATTGCGGCTACTCGGAAGGCTGAGGCCGAAGGATCGCTGAAGCCCAGCAGGTTGAGGCTGTGGTGGCCGGGAATGGCCACTGCACTCCAGTCTGGGCGACAGAGTAAGACTCCAACTCAAATAATAATAATAATAATAAAAATAAAAGTGGACTGGATAAAGAAAATGTGGTTCATTTTGCAGTATTGTTTTCTGAGCCTAGGCAGCTCCCTGAGGAAATGCCTGGCAGAACACTAGCCCTGGAATGGGAAGGGGGGAAGCAACACACAGGGGCAAGGTGGTGTGCTAGTAAATGCTGAACAACTGGCTCTCCAGAAAAATAAAAGCCCTGATGGCTGTGCTTGCCAATTTCTGTGGTGTATACACTCCCACTGTGGCCAATTGCAAGCTGCCAACACGATGCCACTGAATACAATGTTGGAAAGAGATGTGCAGGATCGGTTCTCGCAAGTCGGGGCGAGCCAGCTCCAGCAGTCTGGGGTGGAGGGGGGACTTACAGCCCTAAAAACTTTGACCCAAAAGACCCTACTACAGCTTCCCTGGCATCCCTGCCTTGCACACAAGGGGCCTTTGTTCCACCTCCTGGTGCCTTCAGGAACAAGCAGTGACAGGTCTGTCTGGGAGGTCACAGCAGGGACTCGGGACAAAGGTGAGGCCTACAATGGGAAAAGAATGAGTGTGACCCAGCTTGTCCTAAGACACCCCCTTGCCTCCCCCACACCAAACTCCTATACAAAGAAAGGGTGATAGTCCTAGAAACTTCCCTAAAATGAAAGGGGAGCTGGGAATTGTCCTACCTGAGGATCAATAAGGCCTAATGAGAAAGCAGATTTCAAAGCAAGAGAGGATTCACAGCTAATCCTCTCCGAGCCAACATGCCAGAAAGCCACTCTTACGGGGGATCTGATTTCTTTGCTCATTCCCGAATCCCCTGGCTTTAGGGAACCTCAAAGCACAGAAGGAAAAGGAAAATGAAAATAAATCCTGTCTCTGTCAATAAAGCACAAAGGCCTTGCCTCTTCTGGCTAGAGAGGGTCTTATGTTTCCCAGACAGCAGGTGCCCAAATGGGATCTCGGGGGACTGCAGGGGATCTGGGCTGGGGGCAGGCTCAGGGGGCTGGGAGGAAGGGGAGCGGATCGTCACATCCCAGACGCCGCAGTGGGAACAAGAATCCTTGATAACCACCCTCGTGATGCTCAGCGATCCGACCTGGAAAATGCCATCATGTATTTTTAATCTGCCTTCTCCTCACTGAATAATGAAAGACAAAAATCGTAAGGTTTGACTGGCATTTATAAGGAGGCTCTGAAGGAGACTCAAGCAGGAGAAAAAGAGCTCGAGGGCTCATCACAGTTCAACTCCCTGCTGCAGACTCCCGCCCCTCCCAGAGAGGCTCTTTCTATCTTGCCAGCAGGACCCACTTTTCCCGGTGAAACCTAGCACAGCTGTTGCTCTGTGGTGCTCTCGGAAAGGGTGCGTTTCTCTCTGAGAGACCAAAAGCTCCAGGGTTCTAATCAGACCAGGCAGGGTAAAGAGGAAGGAAGTCAATGGAACTGGATAGAGAGCCTGGAATGGACACTAGGTCTTTGCCAATTACCATGGTGTCAATACTCCCACCAAGGCTGATTGCAAACCACCAGTGTGATATTGATTGCTGAACACAAAAGTTGGAAAGAGATGTGCAGAATCGGCTCTCACTAGGTCTGATCTTGGGGGTGGGAGGTTGGGGTGATCGGCCAGTTCTCCAACGTAGGAGGGCGAGGGGCAGAGAGAGAGGGTAAGGAGTTCTGTGGGTGAGAGACAGAGCTACCAGGGGTCTAAGTGGAGGGAGAGTCCTCAGGAGGGAGCCGCAAGGTGTCTGGGTAGTAGCTGTGGGACCTTGGGCAGGTCAAAGTTTAACCTTTGGGAGCTACAAGTTCTCTTCCTTGAGCTGATTCCTAATTATTTCACAAAACTGTTGTGAGGCTAGAATGAGGTCATGTGTATGCGATCACTTTGCAAAACCGCGGTGTTTCTCTCCAAAGCTATTACTACAGTAACAGTTAAAAGATGAGAAGAGGCCGGGCTCGATGGCTCAGCCCGTAATCCCAGCACTCTGGGAGGCCGAGGCCAGTGGATTGCCTGAGCCCACGGGTTCGAGACCAGCCTGGGCAACTTGGCGAGACCTCGTCTCTACAATAAAAATCAAAAATTAGCCGGGTGTGGTAGCGCGTGCCTGTAGCTCTGGCTACTCGGAAGGCTGAGGCGGAAGGATCGCTGGAGCCCAGCAGGTCGATGCTGGGGTGGCCGTGAGCATGCGTACCACTGCACTCCAGCCTGGGCGAAGGAGTAAGACTCAAACTCAAAAAAAAAAAAAAAAAAGGTGAGAAGAATGCTCAATTTCTCTAGCCACATTGTCGCATAAGGAGAAAACTATTTATATGCCCACTATCAAATAAAACAATACAATACTAATGAAGGTTAAAATAATGAAGAGCATTTTTGTGTAAAGCACACAAGCCAGAAACAAAGATGGCACAAGAGCCAGTCCTACGTGAATCTACGTAAGAACTGCCTGTCCCGCCCCCTGTTAGGGGTCAGACCAAGTGCAGGCAGGTGCCCAGAACAATAATGTCCCTCCAACGAACCAGCCTTGCAAATATCATCCCAATTTAACATTTTCTGTCACTGCACATTCATTCATTCATTTATTCGACAAACTTTTATTGAATGCTGACTCGGTTGGTGTTGAAACATTGATTCACCATTGTGCATGCCCTCTAAAACTTTGTTGTGTACTTGGGGACATGTTCATGAAAACAGATATAGTATAATATGAATGACAGGCACCATGATAAAGGCATGAACCAAGAGCTCTGGGAAAGAGGGGGACAGCTCCTTGATCAGTGGGTTCTAGTGGCGTCTGCCTCTGGGCATGGCACGTGGCAGCCCCTCAGGAAAAGTGGGCTGATGGGGGAATGGGCCAGGAGGCTCTCCCGTGGAAGAGACCTCTGAGCTGCATTCAGTGGTCTTGGCCTTGTTTGGGTCTACAGGCCTCCAGGGCATGCTGGCTGGACTTTGGGGAGGCCAGAACCTCCCTGAATGCTCTGTGTGGTTCTGCTCTGGTTCATGGTACTTTCATCAGAGTCTCACAGCGGTTTGTGATCCAGACAAGGTTAAGATCAAACATGAAAGTGAATGGTGGCTTGCCAGCAAGAGGTGTTTGCTAAAGACATACAAGGCAGAGGATGAAGTAGGGTCCAGGGTGTCAGGGTTGACACAGATGGCGTGTGGACAGGCCAGTGTCAAGAAACCAGCAAGTGGTGAGGCCAGAGGAGTGGTGAGGAGGGAAAGACCTGGGCAGCTTCACAGGCATAGTGGACCCAGGCCTGAGGGGAACAGAGATGCTCAGAAGAGGGCAGCAAGGGAGGAAGGCATTGCTGGAGACGATGTGAACTCAGGGGTGAGACCAACGTGCTCCCCTGGGTCCCTGTTGCATCAGGATGTTTTTCTCCAGTCAGGCCCTGTTCCGGGTTCAGGCTTAGGTCATGCTCAAGAGCTCTGAGTCTGCTTCAGAGAATCAAAGTCCCAGAGTTTCAAAGCCAAGCGAGAACTTTCTGCCAAGTCCCCCTGGGAAGCACATTCACTCATCCCTGGAGCTTGACAAATGAGGAACCAGACCATCACCGGCACACCTGGAGGATATTTTCAGGTTCCTCCCTGATTCATGGCCCTGTGAAACCCAATCTCCTGGTCCATCTTCTTTAAATCACCCCCTATCCTCTACCACCATGAACTTCCCTGAGGTCCTATAGGTCAACTACAGTCCAGAAATGACCTCCACAGTCACCATCCAGAGAATAGCTAGGTTGGCCCACCCTGGGATGGGGGCCCTTGAGGCAGAAGTGGATATAACACATGAGAATTGAGTTTCTAGTAGATTGCGTGTTCAGTCTTATTGAAGTGTCAGGTAGAAAGAAGGGGACAGGAGTTTCTAAGAGAACAGAACACAACACGTGGATGCTTAGAAGCAGTGCTACAGGGGAAGAAGATACTCCGGGCTGGAGAAATTTCTGCTGACTACAAGTTCACCATCATCTTTCTAAAAATGTGTTCTGAGCATGGTGACTTACCCTGAAATCCCAGTAATTTAGGAGACCAAGTTGGGAGGATTGCTTGAGCGCAGGAGTTTCAGACCAGACTAGGCAACACAGTGAGACTTCATCTCTTAAAAAAAAAAAAAGAAAGAAAAATTAGCTGGGCATGGTGGCACATGCCTGAAGTCCCAGCTACTCGGGAGATTGAGATGGGAGGATCACCTGAGCCCAGGAGGTTGCGGCTGCAGTGAGCCGTGATCGTGCCACTGCACTCCAGCCTGGGAGACAGAGTGAGACCTTGACTCAAAACAAAATTTTTAAAAATAAATAAGTAAAAGCCGGGCTCGGTGGCTCAGCCTGTAATCCTGCGCCTTTGGGAGGCTGAGGTGAGTGGATTGCCTGAGCCCACGGGTTCGAGACCCTCCTGGGCAACTTGGCGAGACCTCATCTCTACAATAAATCAAAAATTAGCCGGGCGTGGTAGCACGCCTGTAGTTCCAGCTACTTGGAAGGCTGAAGTGGAAGGATCGCTGGAGCCCAGCAGGTTGAGGCTGCGGTGGCCGGGAGCGGCCACTGCATTCCGGCCACTGCACTCCAGCCTGGGTGACAGAGTGAGACTCCAACTCAAAAAATAAATAAATAAATAAATAAATAAATAAATAAATAAAAAATAAATAAGTAAGATGCATGGCTTTCTTTTGTGCCTTCTTAGGCCAAAAAAAAACACACTTACTCTTCTTTTGATGTTTTGGGAGTTACGCCTCTGGCTGTTCATCACCATGTTGCATTCTATTGTAGTGGCGCCCACGGCAGCTAGAACCATCCACCCTTCTGCAAAATGGCCCCGGCCTTGGAGTGTTTGGTTCACTCAGCCTCGTTCACATTTTTTCTGTCCCACCCCCATCTGTTCTCGATTCTTGCTGCTTCCAGTATGCACGCTGTATCATCTCCACCTGCTCCCCCTCCGTCCTAATTTTCTGCTTATGATGCCCTGTGGGTTGTAAAACCAAACTACATGTACTCAAACTGTTTAAGTAAGTAGATAAAAATGAGTAGGTTGTGGCTGAGACCCAAGTTTCTGACTGATAAGGATGTGTCTATATGATACCAATTTTGGCCACTCAGGGACCTCTTTCTTTTCTTCGTGTTTCTTGGCAGTGTGCTGCTGGAGATGTGAATCTGTGTAGTCTGCGAGGAGAGTTAAAAGAATCATGTTCGATTAGTCCATAGAAGAAATAAGAGCTGACAAGTCGTGTCTTCAGTGCACTAAGCATTTATTATTAAATATCTGGGCCGGGCTCGGTGGCTCAGCCTGTAAACCTGCGCTTTGGGAGGCCGAGGTGAGTGAATTGCCTGAGCCCGCGGGTTCGAGACCCGCCTGGGCAACTTGGCGAGACCTCATCTCTACAATAAATAAAAAAAATAGCCAGGCGTGGTCGCGTGCACCTGTAGTTCCAGCTACTTGGAAGGCTGAGGCTGAAGGATCGCCGGAGCCCAGCAGGTTGAGGCTGCGGCGGCCGGGAGCGGCCACTGCACTCCAGTCTGGGTGACTGAGTGAGACTCCAATTCAAAAAATTAAAAAATTAAAAAATAAATAAATAAAAATAAATAAATAAATATCTGGTGTGTGCCTGGAACTCTAGTTGACCTGGAGGGGTTTTCAGAGAAGGACCACGGGATCCCTTCCGTGTGGTACAGGATTAACCTTGCCCAAAGAGAGGGTTGGCCTTTGCTCTCAGCTTCCCAGAGTTCACCCCTAAGCCCTTGGAATTCCTACCTGATAAGAGGGTCTTTGTTGATCCAGGGTCTTTGTTGACCTGGGGTCTTGCGCAGCCAGATAGTCTATGCTTCATTGTGGTTTAGGGTGGGGCTGTGGGCCATACTGCATCAGCGCCACCTCTGGAGGGACCAGAGACTAAGGTCAGCACGTGGGTGTCAGTCATGTCTACATGACCAAGACTCAATAAAATCTCTAGACACCAAGGCTCGGGTGAGCTTCCCTGGCTGGCTATACTTGTGTGTGTGGTCACACAACATTGCTGGGAGAGTAAGCATCACCTACAACTCCATGGGGAGAGGCCAGCTGGAGCATCACACTGGTCTCTCCTGGACAGTTCTGCCCCATTTGTGTCTTCCCTTGGTTGATTTTAATCTGTATCCTCTCATTGTAAAAAACAATACTCATGGGAGCATCATGGCTTTCTAGAGTCCTGTGAGTCCATCTAATGGATTACTAGACCTCAAAATGGTCTTGGGCACCTCCAGAACTCATACTGCCCAGGTGGAGGACGCAGCCTGGGAGAGGTTGTTTCCCTCTGTAAGCCTTGGGTCTCTTCCTCATTGGCGAAGTAAGGGGATTCCTTCGGAAGATGCCTCAGATCTTTCCAGCACACATGTGGTGTGGTTGTGACAGTATCCACACCCTTTTGGGGGGAGCCAGGATAGTCACCAGTAGCAACAACCATTGCCCCATCTCTACGGTACTGTCAGGGATGAGAGGAGACTGTATCCCTGATGGCCAACCTCCCCTCCCAGAGTGAGAAGTGGGCCTAGGGCAGCATCTCAGGGCTGGGGCTGTGTGGGAAAGAGAACCCCACACGAGGCATGAGCCTGGATGGGAAGCCAAGAACATTTGAGGCATTGGGCGTAAGGGATCCAGATGAGAGAAAGAGCAAGGTCTGCATGGAGAGCTGGCAGCTAAGAGGAGGCAGCCCCGAGTGAGAGGGCGAGGAGGGGGAACTCAGAGAGATCTGAGGCGATGGCATTTCACAGGTGCAAGCAGGCTTCCTGTGTCTAAAAAGCACATGGTTATGGACTTAAAAGGATCAGAATGCAATGGAATGCATTTAATACACTCAGCAGAACCCAATTGGGTCTGGGACAATTTGCACTGCATTTAAAATCAGTCTGGGCTCAGTGGATACTGAATTTGGGCCACTGAATAGTGCTGCTTAAATCCTGGTTACTCGGCACCCGGTTATCTCAAGTCTTGAAAACAGACGCTTTCCCTCTTGAGGCTGGAGATACCTCCGTGACATCAGATTTTCAAGGTGCTTTGCCTGCAATTTGGGTGAGCTCTCACCGGGGGAGGCACCGCGTTTTGGTGTCGCCTGGGCTTGAACATCAACATCGGTTACAGAGCAGACGAGTCCACCGCCATTCAATATGATTTCCCAGGGAAATGGGTCTCTTTCTTGAACTAGAATTTTTGATTAATGGGGAAGCCCAGAGGACCATAGAATATTGTGTTTTCAAGATTAAAAGCACACTTTTAGGTACAATTTGGCACACCAAATCTTAGATGGTAGGGTCTGAGGCTGCCTTGGAAGTGATCTTGTCTGGTCTTTTCATTTTACAGACGAGGAAGCAGAGGCCAAGAGAGGTGGTGTGACTCTTTAAAGGCCTCGAATCCAGTCAGGCCAGGACGGGCGTTAGTGCCTAGCTTCCCATTGGCAGAAGCAGGTGGCATCTACTAAAACAACCAAATAAGAGAGTGCTACCATCAACGGAGTGTTTGGTGTGAGTAGGTTACCTGCCTGAGGTTCCATACTCTCTCTTCAGCTTTGGGGTTTGGGTGGTAGTCCAGGTCATTATTTGCTGACCACTGACAATGAAGTTTGCGAACTTGCCACTGTGGGCTTACGTTGGCAGTGCTGTACAAATAACTGTATTGGAATATCCTCCCTACTCACCTGATCTGGCCCCCAGTGACTTTTGTATTTACCTGAAGATAAAGGAAATGTTGAAAGGAAGACACTGATGACATTTTGATCACCTGGGACATCAAGGGTAATATGATGATGACTCTGATCACCATTCCAGAAAGAAAGTTCCAAAATTGCTTTGATGGGGAGACTAGGGGCTGGCATCAGTGCATAGCTCCCCAAGGGGAGTACTTCGAAGGTGACCGTAATGATATTTGGCAATGAGGTATGTAGCACTTTTTCTAGGGTGAGATGGCGAGCTTAATTGTCGGTCCTTGTATGTCATCAACTTAACAAATGGCAAACTTTGCTGATCAGGAGAGTCCCTCTCGGAGTCACCCGTGCAGATCTTTTTCAAGAGCCAGTCTGGGTGAATCCAGAGAGGAAATTCTCCCTGGATCCAAGTCAGTCTAAGTCCCCAGAGCCTGGGAAGGCCCCATGATGGTGCTGGTCTCCAGAAAGAGCAGCCTGTGATGGGGAAAGGGAGCCTACCTGGGTCAGAGGCCACTGACATCCCAGGCCAAATGGATGTTCAGGGAGAGATGATACGACAATTGAGTTACAAGAGGCTTCCCAGAAGTTGTCTGACCTCGTGGAAAAAAATCAATGCACCTCTTGTTTTTGTCTCCTGAAATATTTCATTGGTGATGATTCTTCCCCAGGTGACAACATATTTTATGACAAAGCACGCGGCAGGCTGCTGGGCCCCTAGTGGCTTCAAACACAGCCTGACAACCTCTCCTGTTGTTATTGATGAGCCTCACCTGCTCGAGGCCGGGAGGTGGAAACGTCATGAGTGAGCAGCTCTCTGCCTCATCGGGAAGCCTGGGCGGGAGTCAGATGTCATGAATGCTGTTTCTGGACAAGAGCCACGTCTGCAGTGAGATGGCTGGAATCCTAGAATGTCAAAGCTCACATGGGGCATCTGGACCCCCCTTCCCCACTTTACAGGTGAGGAGACTGAGGCCTGGAGAGAAAGGGCTCGCCGAGAGGATCTCAAGAGAAGGGGCAGGCTGCCAGTTAAGGAAAGGGGAAGAATTAAAATGTGGGTCTTCTATCTTCTAGTTCTGTATTCTTTCTGTTTCCTCATCATCAGCCTTGTGAAAATGTCTTTCTTCCTCCTTCTCTCTCCTCGTCTCTCCTTCCCTTCTCTCTCCCTTCCTCCTTCTCTCCTTCCTTCTCCTCCGACCCTCTTCGCCTCCTCCCATGCCACCTCTCCCACCTCCCTCCATTTTCCACAGATATCAGAGCGCCTTCCCTGTGCCAGGTACTCCCTTGTGTTTATTCTTCTCAGCCCCAGTTTGCAGACACCCACCAGGGGCCACTTAAGGGGAGAGAAAGGGAGGGAGGCGGGAGGCGGTGCTCCCAGAGTCCTGTGCTTCACATTCCCCCCTCCCCCAGGCTGGGCTTGGCAGGCTGAACCGCCCTTCCAGTGTGGGCAGACTCTTCCGTCAGGGCGGGGCCTCTGGGGTCCAGCCAGGGACTAGGCCAAAGAAGGAGCTGGCCTTCCTGACCACCTGCAGGGCTGAGAAAGGCCAAGGGGCCAGATGGTTTTTCTACATCATCCCCAAGGGGGATGCAAGCTCAGACAGGCTTAACCCGCCGCTGGAGGGAGAGAGGCCCGGCTGTGAAGTATTGGCATGGCTCCTGGGTGGGTACAGCCTCCTCCCAGGGCAGGCTCCCCACCTCCCCAGATGTTTAGTGGCAGGGGAGGAAGGAACAACTCCTCCTGCCTCAGGACTCACTGTGGTGACTGTGAGGTGAAGGGGGACTCAGGGGCCCCCAGTTTTCTCTTCTTTCTCTTCTAACTGGCTGCCATGGGCCCTTTTCTACCCTTGGGGTTCTGTTGACCTGGCACCACTGGGGCCTGCGGGAGCTGTGGCAGGGGTCCCTTGGGCCTGGCCACTGCCTAGCTGGGAGATTTGGGGTGGCCAGCCCTAGGATGATCTTGGGAGACTGTTAAGCGTACAGAGCCCCGGGCCCTGAGCCTGGAAATCTGCATGTTTATCAACCCCCTCAGGTGAGCCCTGCCTACACCAAAGACCAAAGGCTTCCAGGGCAGGGCCTGGGATGGAGAACAAGTGAGAGGATTAGCAGGGCAGACAGGGCAGGAAGGAGCCCCTCCCCTGGTTATTGGAGAGGAGTCAGGTTTCTCCCAGCTCACAAGCTTCTCCCTGCAGGGGATGGCTGTGCCCACTAGGGGCTAGAGGGAAGAATGGGGAAAGAGAGGGTCCAGGAGACCCCTTCCCCTGCTCCCCTGCTCAGCCCCTCCCACTGGGCTGACCGCCAGGCTTCCTGGGATGGAGCCGTCCCTCAGCGCCCAGCCGGATCCTGGGAGGAGCCAGAACCCAGCCAGCCATTACTCAACTCACGGCTTAACTAACATGCAAAGCCCAGAGACTGTCACCCAGCCAGCTAGCAGCCTCCTGGGACATGAGGCTTTCTGGTGGGCTGGGGAGGCTCCCAGCTGCCCAGCAAGGGGGTGGTGTCAGGCCACGTGCTTGTCTGTTCATGTGCACTCAATCCGGCTGGCACATGCCAGGATGCCGTCTCCTGATCTTGGCAAAGGGAAACAAAGTTGCTGCCGCTGAGTTGATTAAGGAGGTGGGAGGCAGGCGGGGGAGTTGGCACGCAGAGTGGTCCTATGTGCCAAGTGTCCAATGCAGTGCCACGTGCTGGGCCTGGGGGCAGTGGGTGGGAGATGGGGGAACAGGACTTCGCGTAGAGCAAAGCCAGCTATTTAGAGGTCACCTCACCTCTCCTCCACCTGCATCTGTAATTCAGCAGATGAGGGTGTCTGTTCCCTCCATTCAGCATTTACCAAGCATTTCTGTGACACAGAAGACCTACACCCTACTGGTAGGAGCTCACAGAGAATGAAGACAGTACCCAGAGCTGTGCTGTCTGGTATGGAAACCACCAGTTCTAAGAAGCTATTAAAACTGAAATGAAGTAAAATGTAAAATTCAGTTTGCACTAGCCCCATTTCAAGTGCTCGTTAGATGCAAGTGACTGGCAGCTGCCATATTGGACGGCATGGGTATTGGATGTTGCCCCCAACATAGAATGTTCTGTTGGCCAGGGCCACTTTGATCCTCAGCAATGGGTCCCACATTTCAAAAACACAACACAGCATGACAAGGCAAGACAACTTATTGCTGCAACGATCATCCTAACATCCCACTTGAATGGTTTTGACTGCAGCCTACATCCACACATATGTTATTCTTATCAGGTCCTAGGAAGAGAAATGAACGCAAAGCCTCAGTTGAGACTGTCAGTCAATCAAGGGGTATTTGTTGAATGCGGGCACACATGTGTCTGACATTGTACAAAGCCCTAAGGTTGCTCAGCTGAGTAAGACCATCCCCTTCTCTCAGGGAACACAGAGCACAGGTGTGCCCATGGATAATGTTAAAATCACTTCAGTGTGGTGCAAGTTGTGCTAGGGATGGGGCAGGACAGAGGAAGCTGGGGAAACTCAAAGGAAGGCTATTTGACCAACCTGGGGTTCAAAGACAGACTTCTAGAAAAATCTGAAATCATCTACATTTTGAATTCTAGGAATTTTAAAAAATTGTTTGTTAATGTTTCAAGACTCTGTTCTTCTGAGTCCTGTACTCATTCTTTGATACTGTGACTGAGAAAATAATCAAGAACATTGTTTGGGTTCCTGTCACGGCTTGAGCTGCCAAAAGACCATCTTTGAATTTCCAAAGTAAAATTCCCTTCTGTCACGCTTTATTATGTAAAGCTTGTAGACCTAGGGGCCCTCCTTTCGCTGACCACAGGCCTCTTCTTTCCCCAGTTAGTCATTTGGGAATCTGAGGACAAGGTTTCTCTTCCCTGCTTCCCAGTGAAGGGATGGTGGGAAGGTAGAGGTGATTATTTAGCTTGCAATGTCTGGGCTGCCAGGGACTTCAGGGCTAGATTTGATGTGGCTGTCCCACCAGGATAGCACAAGCAATTTCTTAAACACCATATCTTGACCTTACCACCACTCCTGGGGAATTTTGGCTCCCAAGAAATGAATGAATGAAATAATATTTCTCTCCCCACCCCATAGGACAATCTCTGCCTTTTAACTGGGATGTTTAGATTATTTATATTTAATGTGATTATTACTGTGGTTGGATTTAAACCTGCCATCTTGCTATTTGTTTTATATCTGTCCCATCTGTTCTTTGTTTTATTTTCCCTCTATTTCTACCTTGTTTTGGCAGATTTCACATTTTTTATGATTCCATTTTATTTTCTTTGTTGGCTTATTAACTATGTCTCTTTAAAAAAGATCATTGTTCTAAGGTTTACATTATACATTTTAAAAATCAAAGTCTTTCTTCAAATAATGTTATGCTGCTTCGTGTATAGTTTTAGAACCTTAAAGCAATGTCTGTTTGTCCCCCCCACCCAGCCTTTGTGCTATTGTCATATATTTTACTTCTACATATGTGCCAAAGAAATTCAACAGAGAAAGAATAATCTTCAACAAGTGGTACTGCAGCAATTGGATAAGCATATTTCTTAAAAGCCTCAATTCTTATCTTACACCATATACAAACACTTAAAACAGATTTTTGATCTAAATTTGAGTGCTAAAGCTATAAAAATTCTAGAAGAAAACATAGGAAAAAAAATCTTAGCAACCTTGGTTTAAGCAAAGCTAGGACACATGAAGTACAAACTATAAAAAGAAAATGTTGATAAATTAGATTTTAACAAAATTGAATTTTTTTGCTCCTCACTGTGAAAAGACAAATTATAGACTTGGAAGAAATTTTTGCAAAAATATACATCCAATAAAGGATTTGTGTCCAGAATGTACAAAGAACTTTACATTCCCACAAATGAGGAAAAAATTTAAGCAGACGCTTGACCAAAGGAAATAAATGAATGGAATAGCGCAAGAAAAGATGCTCAACATCCTTCATTAACAGAGAAATGCAAATAAAAGTAACAATGAGACAAGAACATTAAAACATAGTCATATACTTCATATATATATATTAGAATGACTAAAGTTCAAAAGACTGGTAATACCAAGTTTGGGTGACAAGGCAAAACAACTGGAACTTTCATACACTGCTGGAAAGAACATATGTTGTGGGGAGCTTGTGTAGCCATTTTGTAGTACAGTGCAGTTAACTTATAAAATTAACATACCCTTACCATATAACCCACGAGTTTCACTCCTCAGTTTTTATCTGAGAGGAATGAAGGCATATAACCACATAAAACTGTACATGAATATTTATAGCAACTTTATTAATTATAGCTACAAACTGGAAGCATCTAAAATGTGGCATAATAGCTCATGCCTATAATCTCAATACTTTGGGAAGCTGAGACAGGAAGATTGCTTCAGACAAGGAGTTTAAGTCTAGCCTGGGCAGCATAGCAAAGCCCTGTTTCTACAAAAAATAGAATAAAATAAAAATTAGCAGGGCATGGTGGCACACACCTGAAGTTACAACTACTCGGAAGACTGAAATGAGAGGATCACTTGAGCTTAGGAGTTTGAGGCTACAGTGAGCTATGATTGTGCCACCATGCTCCATCCTGGATGACAGAGCAAGACCTCCATTTCTGAAAACTTTTAAAAAATAAATAATAAAGTAAAATTGTTCATCAATGGACAAACAAATTATGGTATAGTCATAGAATGGAATACTACCCAGCAGTAAAAATAGCAGAATATTGATACATGCAACCACATGCATGAATCTCAAAAGCATATGTGATAACCCAATACATTGTTATTGCTACTATTTTTGTCTTATCAGTTATCGTTTAAAGAGACTCAAGATATAAGAAAAGTTATCTTATTATTTTACATGTTGCAAATATTTTCCAACATTTTTTATTCCTTTGTGTAAATCCAACTTTCTATCTGACATTGTTTTCCTTCTGAAGTACTTCTTTTAACATTTTGTATCATGCTTGTCTGCTGGTAATGAACTATCTCAGATTTGGTATGCTTGAAAAAGTCTTTATTTTTCCTTCATTTAAGAAAACTATTTTTACAGGGTACAGATTCTAAATTGGCAGTTTGACCCCCTTTCTATACCTTAAAGATCTAACTCCAATGTCTTGTGTCTTGTATTGTTTCTGATGGGAAATTTGCAGTCATCCTTAAATGTATTTCTGTATACTTAGTGTATCGTTTTCCTTGGGCTGCTTTTAAGAATTTTTGTTTTATCACTGTGTTTTCACAATTTGATTATATTGTGCCTTGGTGTGTTTTTCTTTATTTTCTCTGCTTGAGCTTTATTGATCTTGGATCTGTGGTTTACTGATAAAAAAATCTGAAAAATTTTGGTCATTAATTTTCATAGTAATTTTTTCTGTTATTTTCTTTCTCTCTGTTTCTTCTGGAACTCTAATTATATGTATATTACATTGCTTGAGGTTGTCCTACAACTCTCTAATGCATTGTATGTTTTTTAAAATTATTTCTCTCTCTGTAGTTCATTTTGAATTGTTTCTATTTCTATGTCTTTATTTTTATTCTTCTTCTGTGTCTAATCTGTTGTTAATTCCACACACAGTATTTTCATCTCAGATTATTTTTGTGGCTAAAAGTTATATTGAGACTTAAAAAAACCCCTGTCTATATCTATCTATCTTCTATTTCTCACCTCATTATGTTTATGCTTTCTTATACGTTCTTCAATATGTAAATTATATTTATAATAGCTACTTTAATGTGCCTGTCTACTAAATTTATGATTTGTGTCATTTTTTATGTCCATTTCTATCCATTGCTTTTTGTCTGGTTATAGGGCCTAGTTTCTGCTTCTTTGCATGTCTGGTAATTTTTGAACAAATGCCAGACATTATTAATTCCTCTGAGTATTTCTTTAAATATATTCAAACTCTTTTTCTGATTAATAGTTAAGTCATTTGGAAACAATCTGATAATTTTTCAAAGGTTACTTTTAAGCTTTGTTTTACAGGTTTAGAATAACCTTTAGTCTAGGGCTAATTTAAGTTCCTCTTCTGAAGCAATAAATTTCTGAGGACTCTGCTTGATATTTCTGGTGTTAGGAGGTCTTTCTACTGGCTGTTGGGAACACAAGATATTCTCCAGCCTATGTGAGCTCCTAGAATTGTTCCATCTGCTACTTTTCCTTTCTCCAGCCTTAGTAACTTTCTCACATGCAAGCACTGAGTATTACTCAGCCAAAGACTTTAAGTGAACCCTCTGCAGAACTCTGGAGTTCTCTCTTTCTCTATGTAGTTCTCTCCTTTCCAGTACTCTACAAATTTTAGATGCCTTGGCCTTCCAACCTTGAACATTAATTCTTAACTCAGTGAGATCATTAGACACTGTGTGGTTTCTGCCTACTTGTATGGTGGCCTGGAAACTCTTTCCAGGTTGTTAGTTGGGGCACTTGCAGGTCTCACCTCATTTTCTTCCCCTTTCTGAGAGATCATGCTTCAGTGGCACCTGTGATCCAATGTCTGAAAACTGCTGTTGAATATAGTTGGTCTATTTTTAGCTGTTTAATGTGGGAAGGTAAATGCTTACTCTACCATGGCCAAAATTTTGGTTGTTTACAATTTAATGGAAAGAGGTACCAGGCACATACATATTGAAATAGAAAGTGCCATAATATCTTTAGAGCAGCAGCAAAGGTAAGTTGCTAAGCTTGCTTATAGGAAAATAATTTTGAGGGGGTAGAGATGGGGTCTTGCTATATTGCCCAGGATGGTCTCAAACTCCTGGCCTCAAGCCATCTTCCTGCCTTACCCTCCCGAGCCACTGGGATTACAGGTGTGAGCCACTATACCTTGCTGAGAAAATCATTTCTACCTGTTGATTAAAGGATTTATCACCAAGAAGGCAGTGTCCCTACCACACCAATGACAGTAACGACCCCTGACTATCTCCAGCCCAGGGCTCTGTCTCCTGTCTCCTGTCTGCTAAATTCTAGGCCTCTCTACATGACATGGCATTTCATTCATCTCCAGCCGAATATGTCACCAGCATCTCAAACTCCTCACATCCAAAACTGAATGCGCTCATATGACTTTTCAAATCAAATCCTGTCTCTTCAGACACTTCTCTGACACCAGCAATGGGTCCTTTAAGCTTTCATCACTTTTCCCAGAAGCATCCCCTAACATCCCAGCCTTTCCCTACCTTTACTGCCACAGCCCTAGCCCCTGCATGATGACGCACCCACCCTCCGTACTATACCTTGTGCCTATGTTTTGGTCATAGTCTCTTGGGATCTTGAGAGCCCCTTGAGGGCAGGATGTTGTGCCCCTACCATGTGCATTCTGGGTGTTCTAACTTAGCACACGGCAGGTGTTCAATAACCCTTCCTTAGATGAATGGTTCTGCTACAGTCGTGATTGATAGATAGTGGTTGGATGACCTAGTTGCATAGGAAAGAAAAAAATAAATAAACCTGAGAACATTCCCCAGATTAATCCCCTACATTAGGGGTCAGCAAATTTTTTCTTAAAGGGACAGATAGTATTTTAGGCTTTGTGAGCCACACGGCTGATGTCGCATGAAATTGGCCAAAGATCACGCATAAACAAATGGGCACGGCTGTGTTCCAGTAATGTTATTTACAAAAACAGGCAGAAAACTGGATGCTGCCTCCCCTGCCCTAGACTAGCCCAGCTGGGCTTTACTTAGCATGTTCTGTCCCATCCTCGACCCACACACCCACTCTGCCTGTGCCCTGAAACCCCTTGTTCGGGCTTTCTCCCACTCCATGTTTTTTTTTTAAACTACCAGCCTGACTGTGAGATGCCTGAGACTTCTTCCTACAGGAGAGAGTGGTGAATAGGAAGGTTTTCCTCAGGTGGTCCCTGTCCTGGTGACACCTGTTGCCAACAGAAACTCACTCCATGCATGTATGTGCATATGAACATACATTCAAGGAAAGTGCAGCCGGGCTCGGTGGCTCAGCCTGTAATCCCGCGCCTTTGGGAGGCTGAGGTGAGTGGATTGCCTGAGCCCGCGGGTTCGAGACCCTCCTGGGTAACTTGGTGAGACCTCATCTCTACAATAAATCAAAAAAATCAGCCGGGCATGGTAGCGCATGCCTGTAATACTGGCTACTTGGAAGGCTGAAGTGGAAGGATCGCCGGAGCCCAGCAGGTTGAGGCTGCGGTGGCCAGGAGCAGCCACTGCACTCTAGTCTGGGCAACAGAGTGAGACTCCAACTCAAAAAAAAAAAAGAAAAGTGCTTAAGCTCTCTGACCTTCAGCATCTTCATCTGTGGAGGGAATGATCAGTGTGTGGGTTTCTCCCCACTCCCCAGGCACTATGTTTTGGATTTTGCTTTTATTTTCTTACGGCACACTCTCCCCACTGCATTCTTGTCATGTGCTCAGGTCCCCTTGGCAGGGTTCAAATGTTGCAGGGTCCCAGGGGTGGCAGGAGCACTGCCCAAGTCAATCTCCTGAACTCACAGAGCCATGGGAATAGGAAAGGATAAATTATCTGAGAAAATACTGGAAAATAAATAAGATAGGGAAAGAGTCTAATTCAAGTCCAACGCATACTGTTTAAAATAGAGAACAGGTTTCCTGCTCACTGTGGAAAGACCCTCAGGGCTGGGGGAGGCCTGGGGCCCTCCCCTCTCTGCCCTCCTGCCCCATCAGATCAACTGCGGAGTGTCACTTTGCTCATCTTTAAATGGGAACAATCCCAGTCCTGGCTCTCCAGCCTCACGAGGCTAGGAATACATTTTGTTAATGGCTTGGGGCCGGACACATGTAAGCAATTAGAAAATTACTTCCCTGGATTCTGGATCCGGAAGTCAGGCCCCGAGACATGAAGTCATGCTTTTTCTCCTTCTTCTTCTTCTTCTTCTTCTTTTTTTTTTTTTTTTGGTGGAAGGAAGTCTGGGAAGGAAGTGGCAAAACAGGAACAAAGATGAACAATGGAGAAAAGACTTTGGCCGGAGACTTTTACCGTAAGATGGAGCGGCTTCCAGAGAGTCCAGGTTGCCCTCTGTGCTTCCATCCCTCTCTGGCCTCCTCTGCTCCCCTCAGTTCTTTCCATTGTCACAGGATGCTGCCTCCTTCCCCCTTGGAAGGTAGAGGCCAGGCCCTTGGGCACCAGGCACTGAGGGGCTTGAGTGCTGATTGGCAGGGGAGGGACTGTCACCCTGTGCCAAGCATGCAGCAGAATCACAGTTTTCATTTTTCAAAGTCAAAACCCCTCATCAGACTCCTCCGCCCGCCCCCGGAGTCCCCTCTATTATCCTTAGGCCATTTGGTAGTTGTTGCTATGGAGACCACAAGCAAAATGGCATGCAAATCAACACAAGCAAGAGAAAGGGAAAGGGCAGAAAAAGATGGGGGGCTGGAATGGCCGGGCAGTGGGGCAATAGCTTCTACCTGCAGACTCACTAGAGCCCGGTTGGAAGGAAAGATTCAGAGAGGGTCCTGCACCGTCATGAGGCTCTAGTCTAGAGTCGGGTGGGAGGGGAAGGACGCAGGGAGGAAAAGACCCTGGTTCTGGGAGGGGATCAGCAGGGAAAATGGGTTGGGGAGGGTCACATGCTCTCCAGTCCAGCCTCAAGCATTAGCAATCAGGGGTGAGAGGGGGCGCGGGGCACGGAGACAGGGAGTTGGCTTTGGAGAAAGCCCCGGCACAGGGCCAAGGTCTTCTTGGCTTATGGGTACTTTGGGATGAGCAGTGGAAGATCAGCCTTCCAAACCCAAGTCCCAGGGCTTAGGCCAGTCCACTCTGCTCCCTCCCCTTGGAAGCAGACTCAGCTCTGGGCTCCTGGGGCATCTGCCTCTTCCAGGTGTGTCTGGTTATGCAAAAGGACAATCAAACAGCTTAATTTTTCAGAGGAAAAGCCACAGCCCCCCAAGAATATAAATATGTGAAACTGAGACTTTTTGATTAAAATAAGGACTGACTGTACAGCAGAAATTTTTAGGGAAGGGAGGGGAATCTCTCTTTTTTTGTTTTTTCTAGCATTTTCCCAGTCCAAGCTGATCAAAGACGCACAGATGTACTCTGATTGGCTCCCTGGAAGCAGCATCTGGGGACATCCAGCTCTGCCGACTCCCACACGGGGAACTAATGCTAGTTTTCTTGAAGAAGTTTTATGAAGCAGAGATTAGCACTTAGCGTGGGGACTGTGTCTGACCATCATAGAACACATGGTCTGCAGAAGTGACCAGAACCCTGGGCTGGGAAGGGCCTGCCCCATCCATTCTGTCAAAGGCTGAGCATTTTCCACCAGCACCAGCCCCTCACCCACAACTCTGCACCCCACTGGGGTCTTCATTTCTAGGTCTCTTTGCTTGCTCAAGTCTTTCACTGATGCTACATGGGCTAGATGGTCACAGGGCCAGTTCATGTCTCCAAGGGGACTTGCTTTCTTCTGGAGGTTTTATCTCCCCATCCAATTGGCATAGTGCTTCAGGGAGTGTGATGCCAAGTATCCCTCTCATCACTGAAGACAAAGGGACCAGCACTCCCTCCCCTGCCCTAGAGCCACCAGAGGGTAGATGTGTCCTGAGCTCAACCAATCAGACGATCTCCTAAGGAGGTGACAGGAATTGGGCAAAGGCATTTATGGAGTTGCTGAGTAAGTAAGCGAGTAAGAGGCCAAGGCTGCAGGACTCCTGCTGACATCCCCCAATTTTGTGAGAACCCCTCCCCTCACCACAGCCTTCCAGCAAATCTCTTTTGCTTACACTGACCAGAACTTTCTACACCGGCAGTCAGGAAGCCTCACAGACACGGCAGTGCATGGCGTCCGTTTCTTCCCCTTAATATGTGAGTTTCCTGAGTTGGGAGGCCAAGTCAGTAACATGTTGCCCCAGGAACATCACCTGAGGCCCCAGTGTGACACGTGGCCTGCTACACCTGGTGTTGCTTTTGGAGGCACAGAGAACATTCCAGAAATATGGAGGCAGGCCAAAGAGTGAGGAGAAATGGCAAGCCCCAGGGTCAGGCAGTTCAGCCTCCAAAGAGGTCTGGGACGGCTCCAGTCCCACCTCCTTGTTTCAGGGCCAGAACACAGGCCTGCCCAGGACACACAGCCGTTGCTGTCTCAGCACCTCCCCAGAGCTCGGAAAGCATGTGCCTGATGCTGTGAGATTCCGGTGTCTGTCTCTCCTTGATGTCTCCTGAGCAGGAAGTGCTCCCTGGAGGCCCCCTGCCATAACACAGATCACTGAGGGGTTCGCCTTGTCCTGGACCCCCTGCCCCACTCAGCTCACAGAGTGTCCTCCTCATCCCCCAAGGGTCTTGGCTCCCCCTTTGACCCAAGTATTTATGCTGATATTCGGGTGCAGAGTGAAGCGGGCAGGTCCCCACACCCCACCTGCTTACACACCTGTGTGCGCTGAGGGAGAGCCACAGGAAGACATGGGGTAGTTGTTAGGATCTGGGGATGGGGTGTCGCTGATGAGGACAAGGGGACAGGGTGAGCATCCGAGGGATTCCTCCTTCTTAGCCACTGAAGGCCCGAGGGACACCCTCCCGTGGCTCTTAGAACCAGCAATGGGCAGGGTGACTTCATTCCTCAGCCACCCACCCATCCCCACCCCCACATCCTCTTCTAGAAACTCCCCAGCAAGCCTTCCACCCTCCTTCTTGGTAACCCCCTTGCTGCCTCTCTCTCTCTCTCCCTTCTGTCCTCCTCTTCCTAGAAATATGTTCCTGTCTCTGAGCCACATTGAAGAGACCCTTAGCCAACCCTGCATCCCACGCAGGATTCCCCCCTTTCTTCCCTAGGCTGATAAAACAGAGAAGGTAAATGTACCAGGAACTCCAGACCAAAGCAATTAGCAAAACAGAGGACCACAAGTCTGGAATCTAGGTCTTTGACTGGCAGGTTCCAGGGCAGTAGGCTCAAAGGAAGAGTCATGAGTAGGCAAGGCCCTAGGGCCAGGTGAGAGGTGACAGTGACCTCTACCAGGATTAGGGCACCAGGAAGCTGGGCTGTTAGGCCAGGCCAGCTGGAAGGTTAGAAAGAGCTGTGGGGTGGATGGGGCTGTTTCTTCCGCATCATAGCTGCCCTGCGACCCCATCCTCCTGACTTGGGCATGCTGGGCTCTGCACTGGACACCCTGGAGTCCAGGCATATTTGTCAGGCCCATGTGGGATGCCCTGAGCTTGATGGACTCCTTTCCTTCTCTGGGACACTCTGGCATTGTGTCGCTCATGGCTGTTTGTTGTAACAATGGTCAACAAAGGAGGCAGGATAGGGCGGAATGGCCATGAAAACATTTGGCTCGACCAACAGGAATTCTAACTGGGAGGCTGGGTAGTGCAGTGGTTGAAGCACAGACCTGGGGCTCACACTGCAGGGGCTCAGATCCCAGATCTGCAACAAACTGACTGCAATGACCCAGGACACGTGGCTCAAGCTCTCTGAGTCTCAGATTGGCCAGCTTGACTGTTTATGTGTGGAAGCTGGGCCTCCCACTGCAGCTGGCTTCTGAGACACCCTGGGCACCACCTCCAGGTGGTCCTGGGGCTCCCCAGCACTGAGGGGTGCTTGGCAGAACCCGAGGCCAATTAACTCACAGGATCCTGCCAGTGATGCCAAGATGAACAGCTCCAGGGTAGACAGAGAGCTGAGCCAGCAATGCACCAGCAACTCTAAAGGCCCTGTGTTGATGAAGTTGGGACATGGATTCTCGGGGGGCCCGCCATGGACTTTTCCAAAGAGAGAAAGGATCCCCTCACTCAGTTACCTCACAGTTCTCTGGAGACCCGAGCCCAAAGCAGCCTTCTGCCGAGGGGACTACTTGCTTGGCAAGTGACCCGCAGCTTGGACCATGTGTGCCACAGGCAGCTGCCGCCGTGGTGTTTGACAAGTTGGAACAGAGCTATTTCCAAATTAAATCACCCACACCAGTTGTCTGAGTGCCTTCTTTGGCAACAGAGGGAGGCCAGTCCTTACACTTGAAAAAATGCCAACAGTATGTAAAGCCCGAGGAAATGCTGCCAGAGACAGCAGCAGGACCTGGGGTGATAGGCCATGTGTTCCTCAGAGGTACAACAGCGTTCCCCATAGTCCATGAGAATTTTCAAAGGGGGATGGAAACGAGCGGGAAACGCCCGCTGCAGGCCTGGTCCTGGGATGGGGGCTGCATTGATCGTTGCATCCTCACAACTCGCACTGCATTTTTGCCCAACAGGGAAGAAAACAAAGACTAACTGGTGGTCATTTGTGTGAAGGCACGAAGCTGTTAAAGGTCAGAGTGGCATTTGACTCAGGCCTGGTGATGCCACAGTTACTGGGTCTTGTGTTCTTCTGTGCTTTCCTGTTCGTGGTACTTACACCCCACGTCTGGGCTGTTAGAAGCAGGACTTCCACACATGTGCAATCAGTGTTCTTGATGCTATTTTTTATAGTTGAGAAAAATGAGGCTCAGAAGGGTTTATTCTAACCACACACACATTATAATAGCATGTGCCAGTGATGCTGGGGATGGACACAGCCCTGGTGTGAGCAATGGATGTTACTCTGCATGGTGCCTACAACAGTGCCTGGCATGGGTAAGTACAGTTGACCCTTCAACGATGAGAGGGCTAGGGATGCCAGCACCCCAGGCAGTCTAAAATCTGCATAGACTTCCCCAAGACTTCACTACTAACAGCCTCCGGTTGGCCAAAAGCCTTACCAATAACGTGAACGGTCGATTAACATGTTTTGTAGGTTACTTGTGTTGTATGTTGTTTTCTTACGATAAAGGAAGCTAGAGAAAAGAAAAGATGATAAAGAGAATCACAAGGAAGAGAAAATATATGTGCTACTCCTTAGGTGAAAGTGGACTATCACGGAGGTCTTCATCCTGCTCACCTTCATGTTGAGTTGGCTGAAAAGGAGGAAGAAGAGGAGGGACTAGTCTTGATGTCTCAGGATCGGCAGAGGCAGAGGAGGTGGAAGGCCGGAGAGGCAGGCACACTCAGTGTAATTTTAATTGACAAGAACGTGTGTGTAAGTGGACTTACATAGTTCAAACCCGTGTTGTTTAGGGGTCAACTATGTTAGTGTTATTATCCGGCTTCCTTGCTCATAGTTACCTGACTCATTAATGGGAGGGTTTGGCTTCAAGCACAGAACGATCCAGTCTTCCCCTGACGTTATTCTTTCCCTCATAGCCAACAGGTAAAATGTACGGTTGGGATGGTCAGAATCCTGTGTGGGATGAGGACTCTCTTTCCTGGTTGGTAGACAGCCATCTTCTTGTTCTATCCTGGTCAGAAAGCCTGGGTTCAGGTCTTTGACCATGAGCAAATAAGCTTTGCTCTTCTGAGTCTCAATTTCTGTATCCATAACATGTAGAATGTAATGGTTCCTAGTCCATAGAGACTTGAGGAATAAAAGGGATAATGCATGTAAAACTCTCCACACGGTGCCTGGCCCCCAAAGGCCCATTGCGTTAATTAAT